>JBBPQD010000587.1:0-10449 GCA_038092355.1 Caloboletus inedulis
ACTGAGCGGGGAGTCGATCGTAGAGAAATGACATGATAAAGGGCCGTTTTCTGGACATGATATCTAAGCAAAACAATGAAATCTAGTGTGAAGTACGACATACCTAACAACGTCTGCGGTGGTAAGTTTAATTTTCTCAGAAAGGACTGCTTTTCTGTAAGCACGGGCGGAGTCACGGCTGAGACTGTTAGGAGGGGGAGGTGTCCGTTCTTCTTCATTATTTGAACCTGCGCCAACCGGTGTACTATCAGCGGAAACGACACCTGCTTTCAGGAGGGCATTGTAAAGGTTCGTTATACTGCTGATGGGTATCGCTGGAGTCGTAGATGGTGGTGAACTGGACTGCGCAGATGACAGAAGCGTGGAGAGGTTCACGGGTTCTACCTTGGTTGGTTCTGATTGATAATTGTATGTTCCGGTGGGCTGGGGTGGAAGGATAGTCGGGTAACTTGATTGGAACTGGCGCATGTAGGTAGGCTGCTGCGAATATGGATAGGTGGATGTTGAAGGGGGGTATGACGAGGGTGGGGACGGGGCTGCCGATGCCTGAGGTGGTGCTTGCGGTGGGCGCGATAGTGATCGCAACTGACTAAGGATCTGTCGTAGTTCGTCCTGAGAAACACCGGCTTCTACCAGTTTCCGCAACTGTATTCGTACATGGAGTAAGATACAATTCGTGCCAAGTCTACAATCTCTCACCTGTTGCAAGACTTCAACGTGTTTCTGTGTCGTGACATCCCAGGGATTTGCTTGAAGAGCCCTCTCCTTTTGACCTAAAGTAAATTCGAGCTCACTAAGGACCTGAACCTTGGAGACTTGGCCGGATGCGTGTCCCTATGCAACAAGCCACAGTGATTGAGCGCCGGCTAATCGGCAGGGAATAGAAACACTCACATCCACTGATGAGGTGGAATTGCCACCCCAAATACCCCGTTCGATTGCGAGTTGAGTTATGACGCCAAAGAGTTCCTTACCGCTCGGTGCACCAGTTCTCCAGGTCAGGAGCATCTCCTCCATTTTACTGCGGGTTGCTTGGTCCACCTGCTGATAAGTGTCCAGGAAAAGTGGGATAACGAAGGGCGCGAAATGGCGAGCATATGGGTCAAAGACATTCTTTGAGATGGCATCGAGGAGATAGAATGAGGGCAACTTCATCCAAGGAGGTACCTGATAAGGAGCAAACCAAAAATGGAAAGATGAGTCAGCTGCTTGGCTGCGGATGGGGGGCAAAAGAGCAAAAAACAAGCAAAGGTCGAATTCTACAGCAGGAAGTGACGCGTTCTCATGGACTCGTCCTCTTCATACCGCTGTCAACAGCGGTGCCCTTCAATGGGGCGATGAGAGGTTATCTTTGCTCAGACTACATGAAGAGGTCTATATACATAGTTTGCAAGCAACAGACAACCCTGCCAAGCGAAAAAACGCTCGTCCATCCCATCCGCTGTGATCAAGTAAAAATTTCATTGTAACGAATCAAAGGCTCACCCTTCTAATGTGCGAGTCGATGCACTGTGCGACCACGTCGGCCCATCTCGAATATTCTTGAGCGAACATGGAGAGCGTCTGAATTATTGGCCTGGAGTTAATGGTAAGTTCTGCGAGACGAGCAGTAAAATCACGTCGGAATGAGTTGGGATCCACATGATATATTGGAGGGGCAGGTAGTGATGGTTGCTGGTAGGAATATGCTGCTAGAGCAGACTGATAGCCTGGTGCTGGATAAGTGACCTGCCCAAAGGCGGAGGGCTGAGAGTACATCGACATGTCACTTCAAGCTTATGACGCCGCAAGTCCTTGCCAACGTTACACGAGTTTCACCTAGAACCGCCAAGCGAGAAGACTCTGAATTTAATATTTCACTTAAAAGTGACGGTGGCCGGAGCTCCCAATGAAACGGTGATGGTGGGTGAAGGTAAAGAAGCAGATGTCGCGCTTGCTTGGGAATCGCCGCCTTATGTTGATTCAATCTCCGACCGCGAATAGCCGGTTAGCCTCCTCGCTGTGCGCAGAGTATATGCACCAAGCTCAACGACCCCAAGAACAACAGCGACTACACTGTAAGTCGGTTTCGTATCGTTCAACGACGATCCACTCGACCTTCTCGTGCCTCTTGTGTCATGGACTTCATTTCATGCACCGTGGCATCGTGAAACCGATGGATTCCATCAGTCACCCGAGGATAACCTGTTGCTAATTGCCCTGTATCTCAGATGCGCGACGTCCTCAAGACCGAAGAGCTCGACATTCCTGAAGGTGTCACCGTAGAGATCAAGGCTCGGGTCATTAAAGTGACTGGTCCACGGGGCTCACTCACGAAAAACGTTCGTCATGTCGACATGGATATCCGAGTTATTAAAGCTGGAAAGAACAAAACGAAAGTTATCTTGGCTGTCTGGCAAGGGGGACGCAAGCACGTTGCCTGTCTAAACACTATCAGAAGTCTGATCAACAATATGACCATCGGGGTGACAAAGGTATGCACATCTGTCTTTACACTGAGTCAAACGCTGACGTGGCAACCAGGGCTTCCTCTACAAAATGCGTGCAGTCTATGCTCACTTTCCCATCAACACCATCATCCAAGATAACGGGCGAAAGTTGGAAATTGTAAACTTCCTAGGGGAGAAGGTACGTCTAACAAGTGCTCTGGGAAATGTAAGTTAATTCTTGGCAGGCTGTTCGGCACGTCGATATGTTGGATGGCGTGACGATAGCAGAGTCAAAGGCACAAAAAGACGAGCTTGTCTTGGAGGGCAATGACGTCGAGAATGTCTCTCAATCAGGTATTTCAACAGCCAAAGCAGATGAACCAGCGACTGACAGGTTTTCGCAGCTGCATCGATCCAGGGCAGCTGCAGAGTGCGGAACAAGGATATCCGTAAATTCCTTGACGGTATCTATGTTTCAGACCGGACGACGGTGGTCACGGACTAGAGAGGTGTTGAAACTGGATTGGTTGGACACCATACTCAAAAGCCCTGCTAAGTATGCCGTAATCTCCAACAGCCCTGTATGATCACGCATGCCATGCTATTTCATTATTCCACCTACATGGTGTACGACAGCATTAACCAACCACCGTGGAACGTTCACGGAATGAAAGGGATCCTTGTGCCCACTCGACGCCGATAAGCTTCATAGTCGCTGCCAAAGAATTGCGCCAGAGCTCTCTCTTCAACTGTAGGAAACAATGAGAGAACGGACTGGACGAAGCAGGAAACAGACCTCGTGTGCGTCGGTAGAAGAACCTCCAAAGGATTATGGCGAAACCTATGAAGCTGACTGGATTTTGCAGCACCATCTGCGTGCCTAAAGCCCAGTAGAAGAAACCGGCATAGGAAGGATGACGGAACCACCTGCACAACATTGGATCGAAATCAGCTGGCTTTGATATCAAAATGTTGACGTACGCGTATACTCCGTCGGTCACTAGTTGATGGGAGTCCCGTTTACGGAATGCGACTGAATGCGAGAAATTGGTGGATGCATGCATCATTGCAGTTGTTCTCAGCGCCTGTCCGACAAATACCAAAAGGACGCCTATTGTACTTGCTCAGAGGAATCTGGCAAGTCATCGCATGAGTGACGCACCGATAGTAGAAATGTATGTCAGTGATTTTGATGAGGGAAAGAAGAACAGGGTAACAAGGTATTCTGTGAGTGCAATACCATTTGCGACATGATACATTGTGCCATTCTCAAGCAAGAAGGCTGAAGAGAAGTGAGCCGTGGTGAGTCTTGCAAAGACTTGGATGTGCTCACAGTCCACGCTACACTTTTCTAGATTCCAGCCGGCAGTCACTGCGAACTCACCCCAGTGGAAAGCCGACCACGCTGCAACAAAGAAGCCGAGCTGATATGTAGCCCACCAGGGTGATGGGAAGCCACCTTGTAGGAAAAGGGAAAGCCCAAGGGTAAAGCAACCCCCGAGCAGGAATGATATCGTGGATGCTGCGAGTGGGGTATTTGGAATGTTGCCATGCGGCTCTATGTTAGCGGGAATTGTCACCAGGGGATGCTTTATGTTCCTGCGTTCTTGCATACGTCGTTCGAAACCATCCGTTTGAATGTCCTCCATGATGTTAGAGCACAGTAGGTGGTTTGTTTATTCTACAACCTAGATTGCTGTTTGCCTTTATTAAGACTGGCCTTTTGTTTTCTTCCAGCTAGGGCCCCCAGCGGCAGGGCCATGCTGCGTTATCACTTCCCCTGGAGATGTAGTACCCATCGTGCTAGCTTCGGCTTACCCGTACTTCGTTCCTTTGCATCCGCGGCTCGAAACGAGACTTCCGACACCAGGAACATGGCACTTGTAGCTCACATTGGTATGTATTCACGAGTTGCGTCCTCGAGGTCACGTCTGACGTCTCGTCCAGACTCCGGTAAAACGACGTTAACGGAATCCATTTTGCATAAGTCATCCTACATTCCATCTCCCGGCTCTGTCGACAGTGGAAGCACCACTACTGACTTCCTGCCTGCCGAAAGGGAGAGAGGCATAACTATACAATCTGCAAGCGTACCAGTCAAATGGAAAAATTGGAATTTCAACCTTATTGATACTCCAGGTCACGCCGACTTTGGCATGGAAGTCGAGAGCGCTAGCCGTGTGGTCGATGGTGCTGTTGTGCTAATAGACTCGGTCGAGGGTGTCGAAGCGCAGACGAAGGTCGTATGGAGGCAGCTATCCAAGTGTGTATTTCATAGATTCCTTCGACTTCGTACCGACGCCCATATCCAGATATAATGTAGCCACTCGCATGCTGTTCTTGAACAAGCTCGACCGACCAGGAGCGTCTTTTAGATCCTCATTGCTGTCCCTCTTAACCCACAAGTTACATGCGAACCCTTTAGCAATTACGCTCCCATTGGCGTCCATGAACCCGAAAATTTACTCTCGCGCGGAGCCCGGTATCGAAGGCTTGGTGGACCTCGTAAAATGGGAGCTTTGGAGATGGACAGAAAATGGAAGTCACACTTGTCATCCCCTCCCGTGGGTCAAAGACACCTCAGATTTCGCGGATATCTTTCCGATTGGTCATCCCATCATCCCTCACTTGGTACCCGCCCGGACAGCACTCCTGGAAAACCTTGCGATGTTCTCCGAAGATCTCATGGATCGACTCCTTGGTTTCCCACCAGACCCGTTCTCTTATCTACAAGTACTCCCCACGGAAATAATACCTCACCTGCGAAAGGCGACCATCGAAAATCGAGTTCTCCCTGTGTTATGTGGTTCTGCCATCAAAAGCATCGGTACGGAGTTGGTCATGGATTACGTCGGACATTTACTCGCGAGTCCTCTCGACGTACGCTTGCAAGTTGAATCGCCAGATGCCCCGGTACGTTTGCTGGCGTGGAAGGTTACTTGGGACAAACGAAAGGGATGGATGACATTTGTACGAGTATATTCAGGTGAGCCTGTGACCGACTACGGGGAGCCCCTTTCCAATGTCCCTTTCACCTAGGAACTCTCAAGCGCCAGAGGACTGTATACAATGTCAACATGGGTCAGAGGGAGCAGATTTCAAAACTTCTCCTGCTATATGCCTCAGAAGCAGAGGAAGTAGATTCCCTTCCATATGGCTCCGTTGGAGTCGTTCTCGGCCTCAAGCACACTCGCACTGGAGACACCCTTGTTGACACGCGTGACCTTGGAAGATCTACTTCCTCTCAAATGTCACTTCGGGGAGTTACACCACCTCCAGCCGTTATGTCAGTCTCAGTTATACCTAATTCCCACTCTGATCTCGACCCGGTCCAAGAAGCCATCCGCTCGTTAATTCGTACAGATCCTTCAGTCCGCACGGACAATCAGGAAGGCCAAATCCTTGTCCATGGCCTCGGCGCCTTGCATCTAGAGATCATCGAGGGTCGGCTGAGGGATGAATGGGGCGCTAAATTCGAGTTTGGTAACCGTCAGGTCAGCTACCGAGAGTCAACGAATTCCAGCATCTCCGCGTGTTTGGAAGAGTGGTCAACAGAGATCGCTGGGAAAGCAACGACCGTCAAGATTGCACTATCAGTCGCACCCCTTGCAGAGGGTGAACAAGGTGATCCAGCATTCGATGGTAATCTCGTGTTGGATGCACGAGGCCAGCCGCTCAAGGCGCCTGATTCGTATTCAAGCCAACTCGATCCATTTGCGAGCCTCGCTCGTGGTATTGCAAGTGCCCTCTCCAGCTCCCCTCACACGTCCCTCCCACTATCGCAGGTTAAGGTCCAGATAACGCAATACATTCTTCCCCATCAGGCGCCGCCATCCATCCTCACTGGTGCAAGTTCATACATATTGCGCTCCAAGCTCAGAGAGGGGGGTATGGGTCCTATTCTTGAACCTTATGTCAACCTCAGAGTTTCTGTCTATGTGGATACCCTCGGCAAGGTTGTCAAAGACATCACAGAGAATGGGGGTGAAGTCCTTGACCTTGCCGGTTCGTCGGTGGCAGTTGATGAGGATGGGGATCCATATCCCTCCGATGGGCTATATATGCCTCCCGAGGAACTTTCGCCTTCCTCAACCTCCATCAGGGTATCGTCATCCGTATCCGCTCTCCCACAAGCAAAACGAACAATCTATGCCATTGCTCCGCTGAGTCGAATGTTGGATTATTCAACACGATTACGCGCGTTGTCTGGAGGCCATGGTAGCTTTGACATGACGAACGCGGGATTCCGACAAGTAGCAGAGCCTCGCAAAATGGAGATCTTAAGAGAGATCGGACGCGCTTAATCCATATGATAGACATTTTTACTAGTCAATATCAGCCTAGAATAATTCCCTTACTTCATCCGCATCTCCAAACAACACCGCTCCATCCATATCGTCATCGTCGTCAGCTGTGATAGCATGCATGTGGCCCGCTGCATTGAGCGTTTGACTGAAGTTCATGAGGTCATCGTCACTATAATCATCGTCTTCGGTTCTTGACATTGCATCGTGGAAGAGAGGCACTGGAGGAAGAGTCCTTTCTCTTGCAAAGGGTGCTTCACTCGGTGCCCTGTCGTGCTCCGGAAAAAATAACGGGGTTTTCGCTCTCTCCCCTGCTGTAACAGATCCGTTGGACGGCAGGAGCGATGGCTCCAAGCTTCCACGGTGAAATGATGTTCCGAGACCCACCGACTGCAGCCTAGTTTCTGCGCGTAAAGGTGGCCACGGCTCGACGACTACACAAAGACAATGGCCGGATATAGGGAAAGATTGGTATTTAAGCTTGAGAAGGGGCTTTGGCTTCTTTTCTTCTTCCTCGACAACAAGTTCGATATCCGCCGCATCAGGTAAGAGGCTTGGTTGGTCGTTCGCGTCCCATGCAAGGGTACCTCCGTCTTCGACGACAGGACTTGATCTGTCAACTTTCTCTCAGCCACTGGTTCCTGTGCGAAGAGCGATTCGACTTACACACTGGAATCTCCGGAAGATCCCCCATCCGTTTCAGGAGGTGGAGATTTCATAGCGACATCTTGACGCATACCCTCTACATCATCATCATCATCGCGACCCTGATATGCATCAGTGATGATGCGACGTTGCTTTCGTACCGGGCGAGGCTCTCTTAGTATGGGATCAGTGTCATCCGTGTCTTCTTCACTCTCCTCAGCGGACCATTCATCCTCGTCAGGGTGGCTTTGGGAAAATTTGCCTTTTCCTTTAGTCTTGGCACGTTTGCGCTTGCTCTGCTCGGCAGACACTTGGGTTCTTAATCTCTTCTTTTTGGGATTCCGATCTGCAGGTCGCGGAGAGGCGGGCTTGGGAGCTGCTTCTGGGCGAAGGGGTGCAGTGACAAAATACCTAGACTAAAGATTTCGTTGGGTTTCAGACGCTTTGAAAATGAGTCGACACGGTTGCCTACCTTGAAGAGAACTGTGTGAGGCTCGGTTTTCCGAAAGAAATAAGCAAATTGGTAGGTTTCTATGATGCAGCTGTATGGGTGAACAAGCAGCCAAGCCAACGAAGTGTATACAGACCTCCACGGTGGACCTCCACGGTCCCTCGTTTGTTACCAGGCGCGGCTCCTGGGCCAAAGTGAACATCCCTCTCTGTTTGAAGCTTTGGGATGATCCTGCGAAAGCTGGTCAGCAAATTTGGTGCGTCGTAATGGCAGACGGAATCAACGCACAGTGGTCTCAAGTCCGCAAGTACATGTTGTAGGACTACATCCGACATCCAACCGATGTGCCGTTCATCGAGGTAAATCTGCTCAATACATCCGTTAGGCTGATGTGCAAGACACAAAAGAAGTCGCTGACGAATAGTGGAAGAACGATATTCGTGGATATGCGCAAATAGTACGCGTTTCTTGGTCCAAAGGTCATTATTATAGACCTGGAACCAACGGAAGTTGTGACACAGGAGGCGTTGATGCCCGGGTGGCGGCGGAGTCAGCTGAGCAAAACCCGGATCGACAAGTTCACAAAGTACAAGCAGAGCCGCATTGTAGAATTTCAACGCATGAAGGTAATTCAACAAAGACGAACAGAACGAGTGCTATGTACAACAATGCTTCATCCAACGTGAGTAGCACGCATTTACACATCATTAACATCAACACCAGGGCCTGAGATGATGACCTTGATGACGCCCTTGCCGTCGTCGCTCTTTCCGTTGCGGGTGGTTTGGAATGCGAGAGGAGAGTCCTCGAACGAGAAGCTGATGTGGAGCACTGTCAACGCCGGAAGTGGATTTACGCAGAAACTGACCGATGTGAAACTAAAGGCTTTAAGTCTATCTTGCCTTGAGCAACTAGAGCAATAGCCAATGGATAATCTCCAGGCTACAGCCAATCAGTTCGCAGAAAGAATGACACGAGATGAACGAACGAACGCCATAACGGAAAGATCCCTTCATAACTAGCTCTTTCGCGACCACGGCACTCACGTCGATGGTGATGTCGGATGGGCCCATACCAACCTTGAGGAAACGAATTGTGAATGAAATTACCATCAAAAAGTTGCACGCTTCAAAACTCGCCTGCACGTACGTGCCTCCAGTTTTCACGATGCGGATACCAGTTTGGATAGAAACTTCAGCGCCGGACGCGTCGACGACCAGATCGATAGCAGTAGGCCCGCGCTCTGCGACACCAAGCTGTTGCCTCAGCGCCGCTGCTGAGCGTTTAGAGTATGCGATTCGACTCTCATCCTGTGCCACAGGGGGAGGCTGGTACACGTCAGTGGCAGCATAAGATTTCGCAAACTCGAGGCGACCCAATAAGATGTCAACTGCGATAATACGGGAAGCTCCAAGGGCCTTCGCCACAGCCATGCAGAGGATCCCAACAGGACCACAGCCAAAGACAGCGATTGATTGATTTGCCTTGAAGCTCCCGAGTTTCGACACTGCGTGGACGGCGACAGACAATGGCTCCATCTTGAGTGGTTGAAGTAAGTCACCGAAAGTCACTCATGTGTGCGGGCTCTCACCATTGCACCATCTTCAAGGGTAAGGTGAGAGGGGAGGGGATAAGCAAGATCTGAGGGAACAACATAATAGCGACCGAGCGTGCCATCGTGGGGCGGAGTTGCAGCAAACTTGACGTCGGGGCATAACTTTGCAGACGAAGAGCATCAATCATTCGCATGGGTGCCACGGAGTAGGTATTGACCTGGTATCTCCCCTCCTTGCAAGCATCACACTTTCTGCACGTAGCGCCAGGCTCGATGGCAACACGATCACCTGGTTTGAGGTTTGTTACAGAAGATCCAACTTGAAAGGTCGATGGTCAACGTCGTGACTCCTGTTTAATGACTAAGACAATACCTTTGGAAACGACTCCGGACGACTCGTGGCCGAGTATCTCAAGGGTAGGAAAAATTAGCATACGAAACGTAGTCCACACATTACGGGACAGCGAACCATGTCAGACCCAGGTGAAAGTACAAAATCCCCGATTCTTCCGTGTACGAGGAAGTGAATCTGGAATAAACAGTCAGATGAGATCGCGAGCGTTGTGATAGAGTGGGGCGTTACATCAGATCCACAGATCCCTGCAGTGGCCGCAGATCAGGTCAACGGAAGTTGAGCAAGAGTTGAGACACACCGGTCTTCTTCACTTGCAAGAGGACATCGTGAGCACCGACTGACTCGACGGTTAACGTATGTTTCTGGACGATGGATGTGTCTGGAACTCACTTTCCGGGATCGGGCGTGGCTCGAATTCAGTATGGTGAATCTTCTTGAGGACGAAAGATGTATTGTCTGACAACGACATGGTGGACGATCAGCAGATTAAGAGGAAGAAGGACGGAGAGGGGACTTTACTTAAGACATATGGTTATATGTGTACACCCCGGGGCTGGGCGGTCCGTGTATCTACTCAGATGATTGAGCTAGACACGCTATCGGCACTCCGTACTAGTGTGCATTTCTGGATATTCGGGAACAGTGCACGCAGTCTTAGCAGACAAGATCTCCCTCCGCGCACACTACCACTGGAGAGTGCTATCCGTCGC
>JBBPQD010000588.1:0-10446 GCA_038092355.1 Caloboletus inedulis
GACCACGAGACGTCAGTCCAAAACTAATACAAGCGTAAGTTCGAGAGAGTCATGAGTTCCTCGGGCAGGCTTGAGGAGTCTATCGTCGATGCTACAGTAAAAAAAAAAAAACAAGACGACGGCAGTAGGATATCATGGAGTAAGATCAGAGTAAGGGACTGGTACATGTTTCACGAGAGGAACGACGCTTTCGGGTGTTCTAGGAGATGGGTTTCTTAAGGGGTCATGAGTGCTGGTGGTCTCTGCAACAGATGATGTTGTTTAACAACCTGAGCGCGCTCGCCAGCGAGTTTATTAATCGAGTTCAAGAGGTCACCGCGTCGTAATGGTTCTGCGTGCAAGCACGAGTGGTCGGTAATGTCTCGGCGAAAGATGAACAAGGTACATACTCGTAATGTGATCGTCCATGCCTGCTTGCAAGCATCGTTCACGGTCACCAATCACTAAAAGGAGGCCTCAGTTTCGGGATCAACAAGTATGTCAAGCAGACACACTAGCATGTGCAGTCAATGCAATGATCGGTATCCGCAGGAGACCCTTGTGCATTTCATAGGCTCGAATGAGCTCTGTGGCTTCCATTCCTCCCATGAATGGCATCGACACATCCATCTAATACATAGGGTTCAACACCCACAGATTATTACCAACCAAGGGTGGACTCACAAGAATGATATCAAACGGCTTGCCCTGCAGAACTCTCCTCTTGAATGCATCTACAGCCAGGCTGCCGTTCTCGGCAATCTCTACTGTGTGACCATATTTCTCTAGGATTTTCACGGCTAATTTCTGGTTGACCATGTTATCCTCGGCGAGGAGAATGTCAAAGACGATGTCATTTGGAGCAGCAACCGGAGATACGGTATTCGACTCCAGGGCTGAAATTAAAGCGGATGCAAGATCTTGTGCCGTTACAGGGGTGGTCACTTGAGAGCTGATACTGTTGTCCAAGCACCACTTGACTGAAAAAACGTACTGGTTGAGAGAGCGATAGATAGTTCGAGTAGTAATTATACTCACGGTTGAGCCTGGGCATCGAAGGTGCCAACAACACAATTGGGATGTACCGCAAGTGCTCGTATTCTCTTATGCTCTCCGTCTGTGCAACACAAGGTCAAAATGGCATGAACATGGAGAGAAATTCGTACAGCATACCATCGTGAGAGAATCGACGACAATGGTATCAAAGTGGGGACACCGTTCTTTGTCCGCAATGTCGGAAATGTCGTGGGTGATGTATGCCTTGAGACCAAGCTCCTGAATTCTTTGAACGACGCCAGTGGTATCGCCCAACGTATCGACAAACATGATCGACCGCCTTTGGAATGGCTGCATTTTTTGCAACGTGTGCTCCATCGGGCTTTGGCTGATTTGGGACGTGATCGTGAAGAAGAACTTGCTACCCCTCGCAACCTCACTCTCAACCCACATGTTGCCTTGCATGAGGTTGACAAGGCGTTTTGAAATCGAGAGGCCTAGACCCGTTCCACCGTATTCCTGTGGACCGAATAGCGGTGATTAAATTATCTGCGGGGGATGCGAGTAAAAGGCATCGATACATACACGTGTCGTAGATCCATCTGCCTGACAAAAGGTATCGAAGATGAGATTGAGCTTGTCTTTGGCAATACCAATACCCGTATCCGTGACACAGAATTCCAGGGTGACACTTTGATCGTCCAGCGCCAGAAGTCGCGTGCTCAGGGCGACGTGCCCTTTGCGCGTTACTTTCGAGGGTGTAAACTTGATGGCGTTGCCAACGAGGTTCGTGATGACTTGGCGTAGCCGAAGAGAATCACCAATCAACTGGTCAGGAATGTCAGGGTCTACATCATAGGTGAGATCCAGGTTGTTCTGCGACGCGCGGACGACCAGAGTCTTCAGAATTCCAAAGACTGTCTGACGGAGGGAATAGGAAACTGCTTCCATCGTCATACGACCAGCCTCAACTGCCAAAACATGTCAGTTTGAAAACAGCCATCAAACGTGAGGGGCCCACTCTTGGAGATATCCAATATATCATCAATGATCAGTAATAGTGAGCGGGCCAACGAGTGGACTAGTAACAAACTCTCCCTCTGTGATCTATTCAGATCCGAGTCTAGAGTCAGCTCTGTCATACCAATGATACCGTTCATTGGGGTTCTTTGTCCACATCAGTGATCCGCAGACGTCGACAATCAGTAACACGCTTCGTACCTGATTTCGTGGGACATATTTGCCAAAAATTCGGACTTGGACCTATTTGCCAACTCGGCGGCTTCCCTTGCAGCGGTGTTCTTCTGTATGGAGTCACGCAAGTTGAATACCATCTGATTGATCTGCGTCTTCAATGAATCCATCTCTCCGCTCGCCTCGACCGTGATGAACCGAGTGAAATCGCCATCCATAGCTGCCGCCGAAATCTGGGCAAATCCACGCACTTGCGTAGTCAAGTTTCCGGCCATGGTATTGACAGACATTCTGCATCGCAAGCAAACGATCGATGAGTATGATGAAGTGGACCATAAGAGGGACGTCAACGCACGTAATCTCTTGCCAGATACCCTGGACGTTGCCCACTTCGGCTTGGACACCTAGTTTACCTTCCGTACCGACCTCGAAAGCGACTTTCTTGACTTCCTTGGCAAAGATGGCCAATTGGGCAATCATGTCGTTGATGGTGTTTACCAAGCTCAACATTTCTCCGGAGACCGAGACGCCAGTAATTTGTTGGGTCAAGTCACCACGAGCGACAGCGGTCTGACAGGGAAATCAGCTTGACAATTGAAATGTGAAAAAGAAAAACGGGTGGACGTACGGTGGCAACGGCGATGGTTCGGACTTGCAAGGTCAACTGAGACACCCTGAGTTAAAACCAAGTTGAGAACAATGTACCACTCACGTTGGCAGCCATGACGTTGACGTTATCTGTGAGATCCTACAGCCAACCTCCTTCAGTAAACAGCGCTTTCCATCCACCGCAAACTTGCACTCGCCTTCCAAGTGCCACCGACATTGGTCACGCGGGCTTGTCCACCCAATCGCCCCTCCGTTCCGACTTCTCTAGCAACACGCGTGACTTCATCGGCGAATAAGCTCAAACTCTCAGTCATGCCGTTCACGGTTTCCTTCAACTCCTTGATTTCCCCGCGTACATCGACCTCGATCTTCCTTGTCAAGTCACCAGCTGCGACAGCCTTGGTGACTTCAGCGATAGAACGCACTTGGTTGGTCAAATTCATGGCCATCAAGTTGACATTGTCCGTCAAGACCTATCCGTTGCGAAGGAGCATGGTCAGTCAGCCAAGGCTAGGTAGTTAACAACGACAAACCTTCCACATCCCCTGAACGTCAGGGACAGAGGCTTGACCTCCCAAAATACCCTCCGTTCCGACTTCCAAGGACACACGAGTGACCTCATTCGCGAGCGTCGACAATTGGGCAACCATAGAGTTGACAGTCATCTTCAAATCAAGCATCTCTCCCTGGACATCGACGTTGACGACCTTGCTCAGATCACCCAACGCCACAGCCTTTGTAACCTCTGAGATGGACCGCACTTGATCGGTCAAATTGCTAGCCATTTTCTGCAATCAAAAAGCATCATCAAGCGAATTTGATGAATCACAACTTGAGAACGCCTTACGTTGACGTTGCGTGTCAAATCTGCCCAAGTTCCTTGTACGCCCTCGACGCGAGCCTGACCGCCCAAGATACCCTGAGTTCCGACCTCCAACGCGACACGTGTGACTTCGGATGCGAATGCGCTCAACTGGTCCACCATCGAATTGACAGTGCTCTTCAACGTCGACATTTCACCCTCGACTTGGATTTCGATCTTCTGGGTCAAGTCACCCTTGGCGACAGCAGTCGTGACCTTGGCGATAGACCGCACTTGATCCGTCAAACTCGAACACATCCGATTTACCTGCGACAAAGATAAGGATAAGCATAGAACGGTCTCATGACACCTCAACAACGTACATTCCGAACCAATTCGAACCAAACACCCTCAACATCAGGAACGTACGCTTGTCCACCCAACTTTCCTTGAGAACCGACTTCGAGTGTGACACGAGTGACCTCGGCGGCTAATGCCCGGAGACGGATAACCATGCCGTTGACAGTGTTCTTCAAGTCCAAGATTTCCCCGCGAGCATCGACATCGATTTGCTTCGACAAATCACCCAACGCGACGGCTTTCGTGACCTTGGCAATACTGCGGACTTGATTCGTCAAATTGGCGGCTAACTTGTTGACGACACCCGTCAGTTCGCGCCATGTGCCTTCGACGTCCAGCACGAGAGCCTGACCACCCAATTTACTAAAAGGATATTTTAAAAGACAGGACGACAAAGGTATGTCGGTTAGGGCGTACCCTTCCGTACCGACTTCCTGACTGACACGAGTAACTTCTTTGGCAAACTGGCCCAATTTGTCCACCTAATTGCTCGAGTAAGAATGGGTTACCCGGGACTCGTTATGCGTTTTGTAGATACCATAGTATTAATGACATCCTTGAGTTGAACCATGACGACACCCTGGACGGGAACGGTAATCTTCTGTGACAAGTCACCGCGAGCGACAGCATTGCAAACACGTGCGACATCCTGTACTTGCGCCTTGAGTAAACGCAGCTCCTCGACGGCACTCATGCCGCTCTCAAAGGCAGCAGCGGCAAGAGGACCGGGAGGGACGACGAGCGGTGATCCCGATGGAGATCCGTCGAAACTACTATTGTTAATGCGACTTATTGTAATCGCATCCGTGATAATCTTGCCACACGTCGGGCAAGACATGTGCTCGACATGGGAGGTCGTCGGCGCCGAGGTAGATGAGCTTGAACACGTACGCTGTAGCTTAGAAGGGTCGAAGTTGTTGGGAATGTTATCAAGCGATAACGACATATTCTGGACGCGAGAGTTGATCGGTCTAGTCGGAGCGCGATCAACATCAGCGACGCCCACCGTTGCCTCCTCTGCCAACATCTCGACATCCACCGAACTATCAGCGCTACTGAGGGTAGTATCGGACCTGTTTGAGAAGAAGCTGTTGCGTGCGGCGCTTGCGTACTTGGTCATCATCGTGCTAGGCTGCGAGGGGGAAGAAGGAACAAAGTCCCTCTGAGAAGCAGAAAAGGAGGGTATGGGAGTGTCGCCTACGCTGCGCCTTTTCTTAGTCTCTGGCCCGTTTGTTTGCCAGGATTCGGATGCCTTTATGGAGGCGAGGGCTTCCTCTGCGGTGTACATTCTGCGGGCGACGGCAGCGAGGGAGCGGAGGATGGAGTCCGTCTGCCAGTCGCCTGGACCGTCGTATCGGGGCGGGGGGGTAGACATGGGACATAGCTCGTAAGTAGAAAGTAGAGCAATAAGGTGAGAGAGAAACGGGTCGTTGAGACCACGGGTGTAATCGTTCATCGAGCTCATCGTCGGGAACGACAACGAGCAACGACGGTGGTGGAAAGGGAAGAAAAAGGGCCGGGGAATGACTAACAATTGAGGAGTAAACGGTATTATAACAAAGGGAGTACGCCCATTCAAGCCATGTTCCAAATGGAGTGTAATACCTCGGGAAATTTAAACCAAATAATCTCCGCCCTCTCCACCAACACACACACACTTGCACTTGGCACAAAGCAAGTTTTATAACTTCCGATAGATACAGCTTCCTTACATACTCTCTTAGATGTAGACTGGCAGCGCAGGGTTGAGTCCAATCCAATCAATCCCCTCCACGAAATCCTTCTCATCGATCAAAAAGTCCTGCGCATCCCCCTGTCAGCTATCGTCGGACCCCGAGACCAAGGGTCACTCACCAAGGGACACTCGACCAGAGAACCCTTAACCTGGTCGAGACGGTCCTTGACCCGGCCCAAGGGAATCCCTGGCACAACATGTCCCGTCTTCACCTTTGGCACATAGTTCTACTTATCCGTGAGCCACTCGACGCCCCACATCATTAGCACAATTGCACACCTCATAGGCTGACCATGATCGGACGAGGTTCGTCGGAACAGGTCGGAACAACTCCGTGAATATCTCCCTGTTTCTACGTGCCGTATTGCACAGCAGATCGAACGTCTCGTCTGCAAGTGGGTCCGCAACTGCAGCATCCGCTGGTAAATACGTCTCATCGTCATTAGGAATCGGTGCCGGCTGCATAAACGAATCCGCTCGATGAGTCGCGGGCTGGGGCTCGATAAGACCCAAGTGCTCTGCAATCAACAATCAGCTTCACGCGTTACCTCGTATCAACACGGCTGGCTTACCTCTAAACAATTTCCGTCTCAAGGTAGCAGCAAATCTTGCTGCCATATACGGACGCCCGTCCATCGTCGTCTCAATCATATCGTCGTCTTCCACCACCAGCGCAATCTCGGAGTCGCCGTCGCCCTACGCAATCCATCAGCCCAAGACCCGTGACACAGGGCGCTCCGTCTGGCACTTGCCTTTTGACTGCGATCGTTCAAGTTGGCAGATCCCATCTAAATCGCCTTATTAGCCCCCATCATGCGCATGACAGAAACTGGCACCCACAATAACAATTCTGTCGTCCACAATCATAACTTTGCTGTGGATATAAAGCAGCTCCGAGACATAACTGTCCCGTCCCTTCAGCCATCATCCCTCGCCAGACACGGATTCACCTACGAGTTCAGCTCCTCCTCCTCCGACCCCATCCACGTTTCATCTAGCAAGGACCGCCGCCCTTGCAACGCATGATGGGACACGGAATCTGCCACAATCTCGTCCGACCGCAGATTATGCGCACCAGATTCGAACTGCGCAATGACCTGTCTCGCGGCTTCAATTGACTCGGGAAGAGGGACCATGTCCTTCTTGACAGACTTCTCTTCCGTAACGGCGATCTCGGCTTTCGCCTCCTGGGGGACTTTGACATAGACCTCGCGAGGGACGTCTTTTCCGTACAAGTTCCTCCCCACCCATTGACGCGCAAGTGCGATCTGCGCTTCATGGAACGTCACACCTGAGAACTCTTCCATTTGCGCAATCAAGGTCGCTGTCATGCACGGAAACTCCTGCGTCAACACTCCGGCGGCAGACAGACGGAGCCGACTCACACATTGGAGCATTAATACGGTCGTACGAGCGCAAATGAAAGAACCGGATGTAGTCCATCCTGACGACAATCATGAGACCACAGGAACACGTAAAAAGCAGCGCCGGAAACACCCACGGTTCATAACCCGCCTTGCGGATCTCTTCGTAGACACTATGTCCACCCCTATTGATGGTACGATACTGTGCCGCCATGATCGTCTTCAATGCGGACTCATTCTTGATGTCTCCCGCAAAACCCGGAACCTCGGGAATGACAACGACGACCTAGAGCATTGGAGTGGTATCCATGGGTTAGCGAACGCCGATTATCCCCTTCGTTTACCGTGCTGACCTTGAACTTCTTCCCAGCTTGGGCGGCGCTAATGATACGCTCTACCAAGGCCTTTGCAATCTGGTTCTTCACAGGGCCTTCATCTTGGGTATTGGATATACTGGGATAGTACGACACCTCAGCCGAACTGTCAGAAAGCGGACGGTGGCGTTACGCACAAGAATTGATTCTCTGTTGACGGCAGTCAACACGCCCGTGATCACCACATGAGGCATGCGTTACGTCCATCAATACTGAATGGAGACAGATACACGAGGGGTAGCAAAGGAACTTACCGATATAGATGAAGTGGTTGGCTTCGCGAATCAATTGAATGTCTGGCAATGGTCCCGGTCATGCTCACACAGGATATGAAAGCTGCAGCGAGCCTACGTACATGCATTCTGAATGCTCCGTTCCGTAAGGACACCGTGGCTCCAGTCCGACACGCTGCGAACGGCTTGGACACGGCATGTCCCATGTGGAGGTGGCGTGTATGGGGGTTCGACCCTGTCACCGAAATCGAGGTGGAAGCGCTGCCTAAACCTCTGGCCCATCTGGTACCATTGTTCCCGGTGAGGGTGACCTAGGAACACGTAAACGGAGGTTCGCGAGGGAAATTAGTGGGAAATGATACGTACGAGCGACTGCCTCGGCGGGTGCAACTTCAACGTTGTGGGGAAGCGCAAGCCAATCAAACCGCCTGGGATAGGGGTAAATGAAGGAATACGACCATGTTTGTCACTACGTACGGATTATCGTGGTACTAAAAAGGAGGTGGCTGAGCTCAGGTGGAAGATCATCCAATTCAACACGTACCTTGCGACGCTTGATCTCATTCCAGCGCTCTACGAAATGCTGGCAGATATCGAGCACCACAGAACCGCATATCGTCATATGGACCTACAACATGGTCTCCAGCCAGTGAACCCTTCATCCAAGAAACAACTTACATCATGCCAGGGCATCCTCGGAGTCTCTAGAATGGAGACCGCATTACTAACATAGTTGGGAACGTCTTGGAAATCTAGGAAACGAGCGTTGTTGTAGTCTTGTCCAGGGAAGAGAGTGCGAGCAAAGTCAGTCGGGTGAACGTCAGCCAATGGGTGATTGTGGGTATCCCAACGTCCGAAACACAAGTCTAATCCTCCAATACAAGCAGTGTGATTGTCGACGACGACGACCTGCGCGCAAACCATGTATCAGAGTACCTTCTAAACAACCATGATGACCCAACCTTCTCATGGTGGGACCAAAACTCAACGGTATCTAGCGATGATGATTGAAAAACACAAACGGAACACAAGTTTCGTCGCGACATACCCTTGCTTCCGATGTGATCGGGGTGACGCATACATGCAATATTTGGATGGAGTGCTTCCAACGCGGCCTGCAACTCGGTCAGACCCGTGTCAAACATACACACGACTCTCGCATCCTTGCCTTGGTATGCTTCGAGCTCATGGTCATCGTCTGAGTCACTTCCTTGTAAACGACGACATAAATCCTGACGCCTTGTTCGGCCTTGCGCTGCAACAGCCTGTCGAGACGCCATTGTTCATTCTGAGCCGGGGGTCGGCTGGTGAGCGGAGATAAGCCTATTGCACGTTCGTCCCTACGAAAACCCCAGCGTGAACGTACCGAAGGTATAATTCTGGTGTAAGCCACCAATCCTGCCCAACATCCCTCAGCGAGAGAATACACCTTAGTGATCAAAGGAACGCCCACCAGGATGAAGATCACGTCCCTGGCGCTGTCGAGCATCTCGGACACAGCCCACATGTAATCATGGCCATCAATGTGCCTTGCCGACGGGAAAAAAGCAAAGCCGCACTAGTTCAGTCCCCCCATCGCAGCATACACACACGCATACACGTAAGTCTCGATTTCACGTACCATTTGATCGCGTTATCCTGCCTCTGACCCGCAAAGCTCTCGAATCGGTGGCTGGCATTGATTTTGGCACGAATTTCGTCGTTGAGTTGCTCTTGCGGGGTATCGTGGCGACCTGTACATGCGCCATGCAGCGCCCGATCGTGGTCAGATCGAACCCTCCCAGAGCAGTACTTATTGAGGACTCACGATTGGTATCCAACAGACCTGGCGTATCACAACGTGTAAATACGATCAGAGAGACGATGGCATCGCATAAGGACATTGGACACACCAATTATCTGATCTCGGGTGCGCTCGATGCCCTCAGGGAGCCGTTCGGCGTAGTCGAGGACTTTGCTTAGGATATCCATGGTGGAGGTTTGAGTGAGGTAGAGGCAAACTGATACGGTTATTATTGTCCCCGCCGTGTCTTCCCCGGAGGCGGCAACGGATGGTCCCTTAAGTGTTAATCACACGTCAAGCTTTCAAGCCTGCCCTGATACACTGCATTCGCATTTCTGGATTTGTTTTGTTACCGTCGACGGGCCAGTGACAGCCATCAAATGCTGTTGTCTCGCTTGTCTGGTCTTGGGAACGGTCATCGTATACATAGATTCGGTCTCACAACCATTCCGTAGGTCCAAGTCCGTGAAGCAAACACAGCATCAGCAAGAGACAACCTTGAACGGATCCGAGCCACCGTTTTCCAGCCCGGCCAACACTGCCCGCCTCACAGCACCCAAGTACTCCGCGAGTCTGCGCCCGTCTGGGTGCAAAAAGTCATCATACAGCTTGTACCGCGAATCCGCGACAATGTTGACGAGTTCGAGCGCGACTTTAAGGTTCCTATCGCGTGCGTCAGTTTGAGAGAAAACGCTGGCAAGACGTGGTCGAACCCTGGTATATGCTCCCTTGAAGAGTACAGCATGATGTGTAATCGCAGAATCAGCTCAGGTATGTAAATTTGCCGGATGCGTAGCATTTCACGATGTCGGCGATCTGCACGGTGCTATAATAAGCTAAATTAGCGGATGACTGATGGTACGAACCAGCGAGGTTGCTTTGATCCGGCAGCATCCAGTCAGACGTAAGCAGCTTCACGATGGACTCGTATGCTTGGTCAATGAGACCCTGATAATAATAACATCAGCAGGACAAGAATGCCAACGGCATTGGTTTACCTTGTAGTCCTTCAACCAC
>JBBPQD010000589.1:0-10432 GCA_038092355.1 Caloboletus inedulis
TGATGAACTGGAACCTACGTGCTGAACATGCCCATATGGAGCAGGAACAGTGGTCAGTATAATTGCAAATCGCACGCTGTTGCAAGCGGGTTGAAGGGAAGAGAAGACGATACACAGGGTCCTACAATGAACGCATGTGAAGGCGGAGGATTGCCTTTCAGTTCGGATGGAACGTGTAGAGAAGGCCATGGTTCGAGGAAGAAGGGAAGCATACCACATGGCGACTCCAATCGGAATAAACGCGGCACAGGAAATGGTGACAGGATACATCATCGGTGCGATGAAATGTGCCCTGAATAACTCCATACATTTTGATTGATTTAGTAGCGCTGATGTTCATCCTGTACAGTGAGACCCAAGGAAATGGGTATGTCTGAACAAAGGTAAATGGGCACTGTTGAGATGTCCTCGGATCAGGTGCGCGCCAAAGGCGTTGGCCGTCCCTATGTGTCACTTCTGAGGGTGTAGAGAACCATATATCATTGCTTCACCATGAGACATGGATCCTGAAACAGCACGATGGTCGCATTTCGAGCTATACTCATTCTAGAACGCTTCCCATGGTCAGGGTGGTCGTCCCTAGGTGCGGCGGACACAAGTCGCTCTGCGGGGTTTGAGGGAGGAAACGACTCGGAAGGGAGGGCGCTGACTCGTAGGTTACCGATGCCAGTAATCTGTCCGAGGCCGCGTTAATGAAAATTCTCCCGTGATCAAAGTTCCGTTGATGATCGGGGATGTTTGCAATTGACGCCGTCGGTGGAGGTTGCTGAGTGAGCTTGTCGGGAGTCAAGCAATAGCCGAGCCCTACAACTATCTGTATCCATGGTATCGGAACAGGACCGCTCGCGCAACGCACAAAAAAGCGTCCTTGGCTTTGCTACATGAGCAACTGACCCAAACTGATATTCAAAGTCGTACTCGCCAGTGCGTAGTCTATCCTCACGTTGACTACTGAATGGCGGCCGAGTCTGGAACTTGAAGACAGCAAGTCATGAAACTGAACAGTGATAACGTCTCGCTCGTATTCTAGAAGATGGTTGACTTGACGGTATTTGGCGAAGGATGCATTACGGGAAAAAAAACTAAAACTCCATCTCAATGGAGTTGGGAGTCCATGCATGAGAAACAATTAGCTGAATTAGGCAAGTGGTTGTTTGGCAACGGCTTTGGAAAATAACAAACACCTGCCAGAATTGGTGACTTCCAACCCCCTTCCCGTATGAGCACGACTTGAATAGCTCTTGGCCAGTGCATGCCACGAACATTCACAGAAGGCGTGATTATTTGATCCTGACTTTTTCTTACAGCCGTTGGATTTCGTTCTGCGTTGTCCCCCATGCTTGTGCCATTGACACTTCCGACTTGTCTGCACCCAACAGCACAACAAGGCTCTCAGGCAAATACGACAGAGCAGAGTTTTATTGATGAACAGTGCTCCAGCATAGTTGCTTGGCGCGAGGACCAATCCCCCGGGCTTCTTGGAGCTGCGGTCGGAGGAAAGTTAGGTTCGGTATATCTCTTCGGAACCCCTCTACCTGGTGAGCACGCCTCGAAGAATAGCCCTCCATCCTTGTCTCGGACATGCTTTCCTACGCCGACAACGACCGCACATTCTGGACCTCGCGCTTCTTCCCCACCTTCCTCTCCAAGATCACAGTCACATTCCCGTCGACACTCGGGTTACCTACAGTCCCCTTCATCTTTGTCCTTGAATCAAGCCCTCATCAAGCCCTCCGCTCGCTCTCGTGTGGTTTCCGGGGTATCTCGTGAACAAGTGCAGGCATCGAGGAGTTTTGTTGACTTTGAGGATGAGTCCGAGCGGCTCAAAGATCTGCTAAAGAGTAGCGCTGTCAACAGACCGGGACGCGAGCGGAGCATCGTGGATACGCTGTTACCAAGTTTTGAGAAAGGAGTGGTCATCGAGCGAACGTCACCACTTCCTCCTTCCCCATTTCTCCCACCCTCTACTCTCTCTCCGGTTAGTCCCGGATCAACCAAGGGACACGACGACCCAAAATCCCTTTTATCCGCAACGAATTCGCCAATATTTACTCCTAGGTCGCTCTCAGCCCCCTCTTCACCTCGCCTCCCCATCCTGATTGACAAGACTGAGGAAGAGTCCGTTACATTAATCGCTCACATATTACCGCCTCATTGTGGTATTTCCCACGGAGTTGTAGATCTTATTGTTCCAGAAGGGTCAGGTTTGCTGGTGTCCCTGCAGGAATCAGGGTATGCTTGCGAGTTCATGGAATGAAGGAAGTCACTCATGTATGCTTCAGCGACTTGTCCGTATTTGACACGCATGATGGTACATGTGTTGCAACCGCTCAATGCCGAAAGGCTGTCCAGTCAGAAAACGATACGTCATGTTGGATGCGGTTGAGGTCAGTCCAAATTGAGGAAGTAAGCATTCAATATGGCTGTCTCGCGTCTTTCTCTCAAATACTTTCCACAGAAGGCCAATCTTATCTTGGCTTGTGCCACATATCGACCTCCCTATTCCGGGGTTTTTGGTCTTCCTGACTCACCTGATGAGATTGCGGGGAAATGTGCGCGTTACTCATTGTTTGAACTCCACGTTGGGGATCCCTACAACATCCAGCCTACATGGCTGGAACCCCTGGGCGACTGGGAGGTTGATGGTTTGGCCGAGGCTTCCGACATGGTGCGCAACGAAGTAGACGGTACGTCCTTTCGCCATCCGACATCGCACCTCTCTCATTTTCCTCGCAGGCTCGTTATCCTTTGTTTACGTCAATAGCCAGTATCATGTGATCTCCAAGCCGCTCTCTATTGTCGCTCGCTTCGAGGTTCGGGCGCGTGCACGCTCCATCGCGTCTTCCACCCGGAACTCAGGTGATGAGCCTAGGGCCTTGACGATACCCAACCCGTTCAAAGCTCTTAACAGCAAAAGCACTGAGAATATCGCAACCAGAGACTGGGACGGAATGACGCCCGAGTGTCTAGCTCCTCCCAATACAGACCTTTCGCGTCTTTGGTTTGGTCAAGAACAGGATGTCGGGGAAGCTGTATTCTCGTCCACACCTCGCAGGCTAGGAGGGTTTTGCAGTCGTTATGTCGTTGCAAAAGATGGTGTACTGGGACTTGCTTGGACAGATACTGAGGTTATGGTGCGTTCGGGAACACGTGCTGCGATAGCTCTCATCTGACTACTTTACGTGCAGATCTTTCAGTTTCGAACCGATGAAGCGGCGCTTGATCGTTTCTTCACGCCAGTCCAGCCGGAAGGTATTGGCAAGATCTTGGAGGTACAATTCGTCGATAGCCAGACGGTCGTGGTCCTAGGGGTTAGTTTCGCCCGTTATGCTGCAGTGTATACAACACTCACTCAGCGTAGCAGAGTGTCGCCCAGTGGTATAAGCTGATCCCAGTGGACGCCAACGGGAATCAAAGTGACGCAGAAAACGCCAGGTTGCAGTAGGTCTTTTTGTCGTTGTTTTGTGTCCAAATAAGCTTTTGTGATATTTAGGCCAATGCTCATCCAGACAATCTCCCTGGGGACGCCTAGTGCAGGCTCTATTATCAGTACCACGAATGAGGTTGTCACACTACGTCATACCTCCTCGGGCCGCAAGGAGGTATCCCTGTTTTCACCATTAGAATCGCAGGATCGGGTATATCATAGACTTTGGCGCTCACGACTGGCGATTGCCTCTCGCCAGGAGATCGATGTCACTCTGACTGCAGTACTTCCCCTAGAATTCAACTCGCTTGTCTTTGGTTACAGTAGGTTTTACTGTCCTCTGCCAACCTTGTCTAACGTTCGTTCTTCCAGGTGATGGTTGCCTCCGGCACACCTCCTTTTCAGCGCTAGCAGTCACCCCCCCAAAGTTGCCCTCAGTGTCACTTCCTTCCTCATCTTCCATTCAACCAATTGGGGTTCCACAGTTCCAAAATGCTTCCAACATCCCCATACCTGCATTTCCCTGCTCGTTGCACCTCATTCGAAACGAACGAACAGGAGACCGCTTCATCATTGGAGGATCAGATGATGGTGGCATCACTGTATGGACACTACAGTACGCATACAGCCGCCTTCGAGGTTGGAGGACTCATTCATGTATCAATCAGGGATCTCAAACTCTGCGCAAGTTTTATCCAGTTCCTAGTCCCATTGCTGTACGTTGTTCAAGTGAGACAGCAAGAAGAGCACGCGGGTCCACTACGCGGATGTGCATTGTGCATATCCATGGATGGCACGATCGCGGTCATTGCAGTGGACGGGTTTGAATTGTGTGTCTGTCTTCACCATCGTCTCGTTCGAACACGATAACCCTTTGGCCTAGGTTGTATGTTTTACCGGGTGCATCATCGCCTCTGTCAAGCATTCATTATGGTGGTGGCGAGGAACATGATTTGCTCATGGTGCTCTACATTGACGGCTCTGCAAGACTGTGGGACATCAAGACGGGCGAGTTTCGGCGTGCGATGGACACTGAAAAGGCTAAAGACGCCCTTGCTACTTCGGGTTGGTTCGAGCTGTGAGTCTGCTGCACATTCGTCGCTGTGGGCAAAATAAATCCCCAACGTTTCTCGTAGACCAATCGACGGTAGAGATACGCACATATGCCCGTCAATATCAACCCTTGCCAACGCGTCTGTCACTGTGGACTCGAGTAAGTCAGTGCTTTCGAATGGGTAGTGACTGTATCTTAACCTTGCCCACGAGTGTGCACGTTCACAATTGCACTGGAGCGTTTTATGAAGTTGACGGTCGTGGATGCGAAAGCGTCTGGCAACACCCCGGTCTCGTCCGTGACCCGCTCCTCGTCCTTGATGTATCTCCGCACTCTGCTGTCGATCGTGTTGACTCCCGGACTGAGTCCGGATATCGATGAAGTGTGTGAATTCAGGTTGGGTATCGCTTTCAACGCTGGCGGTGTCGGACATGTTTCGTGAGTCCCCTTCTTTTGCACCATGTACACGAGCCCATGTGTTGAGACTCTCGAAGCAATCAAGCGACGACCCTATACAATCATCAAAACGTCAGGAATGCATGGTGTGTATCAGGGGTCGTTTCTGCTTCGCGCGCGATCGCCATCGTTGCGATTCTCAAGACCATGTCGCTTTATGAGGGTATGTTGGTGTCCGCACCTCGATGCCTCACTGAACTGATTCGTTTGTCGATAGACATTAACGAGGATTGTCAGACTGTAATGACGTTTTATGCCACCTCGCTTCCGTCTGTCGTCGGACGTCATTTCAAAGCGCCGGATGTCGTGTTTCTGGCTCGACAATGGCTGGACGCGTCGAGTATGCCCCTCCCTGGCGTGTGCGGCATCGTAGTGCGCTGATGCTTGAGTACAGACGAGATGCGTCACGCGGCGAGGATCTTGTTCGATGCGGGCGTAGTGAAGCTTTCCGACGAAGAAAGCACTGCACTGGTGGACGCTTGGCAACATCACCGTCAGTGACGCGTCGCACCGTCCGCTCTTTCTTATACGTCGTACTGACTCGACTCCCCAAGTCCCATGTCTACAGCCTTCTGCCGATCAAGACTCGAAGCAGTCTGGACTCGCGCTGTTTGTTTGTGGCTACATGGCTATCGAGAAATACAGTCTCCTTTCGACAAGGTGTGTGACTTGCCCGTTCCTTCTCGCACAGTGCATCGACAACCCACCCTAGTGCCCTCGTCGATATTTCCAAATCGATTTCGCTGTACCTGCAGGACGACACCTCGAATCACCGCACCCTCGCCATCGACCTCTGCGCCAAAGGTTTCCACATCTGGCAACACTACGTTGACAGCATGGCCCTCTTGCGCGCCCTCTTTGGGCTCGCGACTAACATGCGCAAGGAACACATTTCCGTCCAAAACGCTGGTCCGCAGGCGCGTTCGGCGGTGTTGCAGATCGCGATGCAGCATACAGGGTTGTTTATGACGGTGTTGACGTTGGACATCTTGAATCCGAGGTCGGTGGCGGAGCGGAAGAGCGTGATGCAATTGGTGGCGTTCATGATACGCAAGGTAGGTTTTGGTTTGCGTACGCACGCGTGCGCGTTTTACTGACAAGATGGCGACCAGCGACCGTTGATACTGTACCCTAATCTACCGCGGTTGATGGAGGCGGTGGTCAAGTCTCTCGATCCCAACTCGACGTCGAGCCGAGACGCTGTGCTCGACACCGCGACCGAAATCATCGGACATGTCGTCAAAACGTACGTCCCTCCCTTCCTATGTCCATGTCCACCCCTCTCTCTTCTCTTTCCTCCCGCTCACTCGTAGACTAACTTCGACTCCCCACCTTGGGCAGCTTTCCCACCGTCGACTTCCACACCCCAACCCAACGTCTCGTCGTCGGCACGGCCGAAGGCGCCTTCATAATGTACGACCTTAAATCCGCCACCCACCTCTACGTCCTCGAGGGTCACACTCACCGCCCGACCGCGTGCGCGTTTTCGCCTGACGGCAGACGGCTGGTGACCGCGTCGCTCGAAGAGGGCGTGGTCAGGGTGTGGAAGGTGGGCGTGAGCTTGGCGAGCGCGTTGTTGCATCCGGGGCGGCCTCCGAGACAGGGCGAGATGGGGTCACGGCCGTACAAGACGTTTCCGTTCAATGTCGGGGAGACGGGTGAGTGTGTGCGATTTCATTATGTTTCCCTCGATCGCTGCTGAATAGTGGGTCGCTCTGAACAATGTGTTTTTGCTTTTCAGCCAAGATGACGATCGCGGGAACGCTCGAGTGGGTGCGGTTCGAATGGTTGTCTGATCGCAGCGTACGCCTACGTATACGCGAAATCACGCTGTCCTTTAGCGCATGATATCATGCGCTAAAACCCAAGTATGTGTTTATCTCTATGTCTCGTTATTCCTGGTAAACGGTTCGCTGGATGATGCACTATGAGAATTATGCATTATGAGAGTGTGTTTTGGCTAGGAGAGGGATCATCGATGCATCGATCAAGTGCAGGTCCCCGATGCTATGCATGAAGCATGGCGCGTCGTGGAACGGGTGACGACTTGTCGGCCACTCCAATAGTTGTCCGTGTTCACTAGTGTGAGCAAGCGCCGAAAACATGAGGCGTGTCTGCACTGGTCTATACTGAGTTGCACGTGTATACACGAGGTGGGATGTTGCAACCCATCCAACATGGTGGTGTATACAGGATGGTCTAGCAGTTTGCGGGTATTCTGAATCCCAGACGAAGTTGAGTGTACGGTTCGATAGACAAATCCACAGTCGGACATAGATCATCATCATATAGGACAAACTGTAAGCTTGCTACCACCCGTACTGAGACGCGCAGTATCAAGCCGATCCACTAATTATGGCGTGTCATGGAACAATGACGACTCTGTTAACCTCGCGATAGTTGTTCATATCGACTGGTGTGTTTTTCGTGACGCGATGCCTTCGTAATTCCCCGTTGAAAGCACATATGTCCATCGATATAAACCCTTGCTGACGCGTTTATCACTGGACTCGAGTAAGGTGATGGTGACCAAGGTGTTGGTATTCGTGGGCGACGGTGCGCCGGTCATTCGTATTGCGAAGAGATGAGGGGAAGGTAGTATCCGTGCGCGAATGATCACATCGTCGTCTTTTTCGGAAAAGGCAAAATAAGCTGTGCAGTGCACAGCATGTAAATTTCCTCAGTTCTGAGTTGACCGTCTTTTTAGTCTCCCCAAACCAGACCTAATACTTTGGAGATCACAAGATAATAATACTATACCCTGGTCTGGCACAGCTGGCGTGGACCACTTGTTCGAAATGCTGGAAAATGCAGTGAATCACGGGTCATTCATGCGTGAGGGGTTTTCTGCGAGATGGTCTTTACCTTTGTAAGCGGAGCTGGATTGAAGACACCGATTTCTTGGTAAATCCAGCAAGGCCACTTTACACGGTTTTTTGAGTCCCATTGGCAAGGTCATTCATGGCTAGCTGTAGGCGGCTCTCGCACTCCGGGTCGGTGGTGGATGCCAGCTTCCCCCGTTTACAGCCCACACATGAGCAAGCCCAATTTGACGCCATTTCGGTATGTGAGAACCTACGTGACTTCAAACCTGCTGCCAGTGAATCACCAAAAACAAAAGGATCTCCAAATTTGAGCCCAGTAGAATCAAAGCGCTGAATTGTAAGTTGATCACGGAATGAATTAATGACTGCTACGTAGGGGATGGTATGTTAGCAATAACAAATACATGTCAAGAAACGCGCGTGTGAGCAAATTAGACACTCGAACAAGAGAAGACATGCATGATCCCTCTCCCTCCTGGACCGTGTGCATTGGAAAAGCCATCGCAGCAACTCCACACGACAGCGAATGGTGCTCAAGAGGCAACCTCCCAACCAGGGTCGAAGCTAACCCCCAAACCCGAACGCCGTGTCTCCCTGGGTATCGTTGAGGATGCCGAGGACGGCAAAGTCATCAAAGGCGGTGCAGGAATGGCGCGCGTCAAGAAGAGTGGCCGACCCTGATGTTTTCTTGGATTCGTCGAGTAGATATATATGCCATGACGAAGTCGCCTCGCGCAATGAGTGGCGACTTGTTGCAGATATTCGTTCGTATCCACTGGCATGTTGTTCGGCACGCGTTGCTTTCATGAAGGAACAATTCTTTGTTGGGAACATATCATCTGGGTGTGACCAAGCGCCCGGCGAAGATAGGGTGATTGAGCGTGCGTGCCGTGGTCTATATCAAGGAAGGCCAACGTGTATACAATGCGAAAGGGCACACGGACCACGGCTTGCTCATCGACTCTGTTCATTGCTCTGCTGTGTCGCAGATAAGCGCGTCTACAATGAGCGGTGCGTACTGACGAGATGGAGTAGCGTTGATGCTAACCGGCGGACAAGATTACTCCCCGCTCACCGAAATCAACGTCGGCAGCTGGACAAATGCAGTGGCATTCTCAGCGAATGGCGAGCATCTCTTGTGTGGGGAGTGTCCTGTGTCTCACTGTCTCAAAGAATGGCAGATGGACCGCAGCGGGGACACGAGGAGGCGAAGTGGTAATATGGGACGCAAAGACATACGCCGACTCAAAAGTCCCACCGCACTGGAATGATATCAGTGCCATCAACGGTGTCGATTTCTCCCTCGACTCGACTCAACTCCTCGTTGCGTCGGATAATCGCACAGCTGCCGTCTGGGACGTCCCAGCCCACGAGCGAGTGGTTGGGCCACTCGACCACCAGAATGCGGTGAGAGCGGCCAAGTACTCGCCCCAAGGTGATCGCATCGCAACTGCCACCTCGAATTCCGTTCGAGTTTACGATCGCAACGATGGTCGCTTGCGTGTGGATGTCAAAGTGAGAATAGCCCCGTGGTTCAACACCGGTCTCCTCTGGTCGGGTGGTCAGCTCTTCGTCATATCCGACGGTAACATCAGGCAAATTGAAGCATCCACCGGCTCAGTGGTCTCGGAATGGCCAGACCCCAATACCAGCTTGTCCTCGTGCATTGCCCTGCCACGACATGGGGAATTCATCGCATACTCTGCAATTGTACCGTCACGTTTTGGGACACGTCGACACATGTCCAGCTTAGTCTCGTTGATCACACTGAAGTCATACGTTCAATCGCACTCTCCCCACATGCCGGGTTTCTCGCGCTTGGTGGAAAGGACGGGAAAATCACCATCAAAAGTCTATCCCGCATCACTGTAAGTGGATTACGGCGTATTTGAATGCCTTTGCTGCCAATTCACCTTGCTTTGATCGTATTTCCTCGTAGGGATCTCATTGTCTCGTCTACACCCCACGTTTCAGGAACCAGAAATTCACATCGACGAGGCTGCACTCAATTCGTGGAACCGCCACCAGTTCGTGAACGCGCAACCATTACTGACGCAAGCAGTCGCTGATTCTCGAAATACAAATCATCATGTACTCGCGAGTCGAGCTCTCGTACGAGCTCATCTGGGACAGTGGGACGCAGCGATTGATGATGCCAAAATGGTTCGCTTCTCTGCTCTTCCAAACACCGACGTTGACGTTGATCTACACAAAAAGTCCATCAAAATACAGCCCTCTGTCATTGGCTACACTGCAAAAAAGTGTAGCGCTTGTCGGCGGGGGGAAAAGACACGAAGGATATCGGGCGTGCGACATCGCGTTCGAACACTTCCATTCAACTCACGTTACCTTTCTCCTTCTCGTCAAGGTGTGTATCCCATCCACTCGAACTTGGGTGCCCCTCATGTGCTCATATTGTTTAGGCTATCATCGTGTGTATGGCTGGAGAGCACGACGATGCGATATCCCGCTTAGATGACCTCATCGCTACGCTTCCCTTCAACCCAATATGCTATATAGTGCAGGTGCGTGCATGAAGTACTAACACACGACAACGTCACAACTGATATATCCAGCAGGCATACATGTACCTTCTCCTTGGAAGCTCACGCATGGAAAGCAATGACTACAAGGGCGCGATACAATTATTTGAGCGTGCACGAAGCCAGA
>JBBPQD010000590.1:0-10394 GCA_038092355.1 Caloboletus inedulis
CGAGATTCAACTGTAGGATGATGCTTGGCATCTTCGTGCTGCTCCCGAGCCCCCTCAGAGTTGAATTCGCGATCGCAATAGCGACACTCGAAGGAATGCTTTGCCTCTTCGTGCTGCTCTCGAGCCCCCTCAGAGTTGAATTCGCGGTCGCAATAGCGACACTCGAAAGTATGCATTGCTTCTTCGTGCTGCTCTCGAGCCTTCTCAGAGTTGAATTCGCGGTCGCAATAGCGACACTCGAAAGTATGCTTTGCCTCTTCATGCTGCTCCCGAGCCTTCTCAGAGTTAAATTCGCGATCGCAATAGCGACACTCGAAAGTATGCTTTGCCTCCTCGTGAGCGTCGCGGCCGTGGTCTGTGGTGAATTCACGGTCGCAGAAGCGACACTCGAACGTGCGTTGGTGTTTGGCATTTTGATGGGCCAAACGGCCACCGTCTGTGGTAAACTCGCGGTCACAATATTCACACTCGAAGAGGGAAGGCTTGTTCTTGTGCCTGCCGGATTCTCTGTGCTGGCAGAGGGGTGGTCGAGTGGGCATCACGGGGAATCTGGGAAGAGAAGTACTGACCATTCGGAGGCCATTTTCATCCGTGAAGTAGCGGCCGGGACACAGGGAGCAGTAAGGCATTGTTGTCAATGCGAGCGGGGAACTTTCGGTAGAGTACAGCACAACTTGGGGCTGCTTTCGCACGGTTCGACTCTAAGTACTCTATTGTCATCCTGTGCATGATGTTTGTATCAAGTACCACTCCGTTCCCATCAAAATGTTCTGCGCCCCACTGGCATCTCCACAGCATGGAGAAAACACGATTACCGATGGGCCGGCGGCTGTAAACCGTGTCTTTCTGCCATGCCTTCACGCAGGATCAACTTGATCTACGGGGATGTACACTACAAACCGGTCAGTTCGTAATTCCACAAAATTTGAACAGGACTCCAAAATTAACGTCTACACGCACGAGAACGCGATCTCGGTCCCGCTCCCTGCCCCACACGATCATAAAAACTCGACGTCAGAGAGCGTGCACGGTACCATGTTCTTCTCACAGGTATTCCTTCACTGTCCTCACATGGCACGCCAACCGGTAACAGATCATGCATGTCAAAGTTGCGTTCAGGAGGACCGAGATTGGGTACTACGCAAGCCCGAGTTTGGCAGCAATACCAACTGAGACGCTTAGCCCCGGGCATGGCGGTGGCTCAGCCGGCCAGGACCCCCAAGGCTGATTTGACACGGGGTGTGACACACGCCACGAGGAGTGAAGGAACGATGCTCGCCGAGGTTGGCTAACCAGAGTGGAGGGTACGATGATGACACGAAGGCTGCCCTACACGATTCGACAGCGGTACATCTAGAACGAAGCGAGTAAGTTGACATTATTTCCTTGCATCCATCCACCCGGTCTTACTGTGACGGCGTCCGTCTGTCGTCTGCTGTAGAATGACGATCGCCGCGTCCCAAAATCCATGTACAGACCTGACGTATGTATGATACGCCCTGTACGTGTTTGGCGTTTTTTTTTCGGTCCAGTGACTACACTTTTTGACCGCATATCTCTTGGGTGATCACTCAAATCGTAATCAAGGGGAGGATCACAGTAAAACGCTTCAGATTTTTGACACTCTGCGAGCCAGAGGATGCACATGGTCTTGAAATAGAGAACCGCTTCACCTGACTCACCATACAGAATGTCTTGCGGATTGATTTCCGCGTAGAACGAGGTCTCGAATAACATGGCATTCGAGATAGTTGAAGTGCGTGGCACAAATTTGCCTCGCGGGTATCTCGGAAGAACCCCCAGAAGTCCACCGAAGTAAAATGCTTGCTTTGATCACGATCAACTTTCCCGTAATAAGTTGTTTCGCACCTCAAAACGTCGCCCGGCTCACCATACAGGTGTTGCAGGTCGGTCCCTACCCAAAACGCGTTCTCGTATAATTCAAGGTAGAGGACGTGGTCGAAATGGAATTTGCCACGCAGGCATCTGAAAAGAATTGTAATCCTGCTGTTCATTCTCATGGAACGTTTATGCGGACTCCCCCAAATCTGTGAACCTAACTCTTCCAACAGGAGCGAATGGTTGATGCACTAGTATATATTGATCTCAACATGATCTTTTTTCACCGTGATAGGTCGTGTAACGGGCTTGGGGTTCAGAACGTTCATAAGAGACTATACTTGATAAGCCTTAGGCCTCAGGGTTTCAAGATGTGAGCGTTGGCGACCAAGTGAGAATTCCATCATGTCTGTGTGCTAGGCTCGAGGTGCCTGGGTCGAATCTAACACAAGTACCACACTCGAACACCCCGCCGACGAGGTGTGTGGAAGCATCACATAACCAGGTTACCACAGACTCGCACGAGTTTCCACGACCCAGCGTCGTAAACGACATCGCTTGTATGACACGAGGTGGCACTTCAGGTAATGACTCGCTGGAAGCGTAGTTCCAATAAGAGATGGGAGTAGAACCACCCTATATCTCACATTGAACAGAAACGACATAATCGCTTCGGACTCGACGTATGTAGCTACGATGCGCACACCCGTCCAGCAAGGAAGTAGGCCCCATAGCACAGTATAAAAGCAATTATTTACCGAAAGAAGCAGCTTCACTTTTCAGAACTGCATGATATACTATGTATATCATGGGGTTCTCAGGCCAGGGTTATCGGGGCTGGTGGGATGGACAATGCGTGATTGTCGAGGAGACAACCGCATCATGAGTCTGACGATCCGAATTCCAACTCAGATGCGTACACACTCGAGCTGGTGGTGAGAACGGTGGATCCAGGCAGATCAAAGGAAACAAACGACAGTACTTACTGCAAGCATTTGTCTCAACAATCGAGAGAGCTCGGTGGGGAGCGAAGGATCCACGTCGGCGTCAATGGCACGATAGGAAGGTAGACTGACGGTAATCGCGACGTCCTACGTCCCAACGCTTAAGCGGTAGTATATGTGTAGGGAGTTACATACTGGAGTGTGAATCCTGCTCGAGGATTACCCTGAGCGTGTCCGGACGGACTATATATGTACAGAAGACCTAAATCTGAGACACACCGTGGGTCCATATTCCAGAATCACAGGGATGATTGGCGATCCTTTTTCTGCTGAGAGCGAGTCGTCGACGTCTCTTGTTCATCTCCACTTGAGAGACACACAGTACTCGGCGTTATCCGAACTTTTAGAGACAAAATTTATTTAATTCGCTCGACAGTGACTCCAAAATGGTGCGCTGTATCCGTTCTCTCCTTCGTCCCCTCTCCGCCACCGCTGTCCTCCCCATCAGCAAGCAAGGCATCCTCAGAATACGCTCCATGGCCACCGCAAACACACCCGCCTTCGTATGTACTTGCCTTCTGCATCACACATGGTTGTTTCTAAGCCAGCTGTAGAACAAGGTTTTGTACGCACCTCTGGCCGAGATCGATCCCCAGGTACAGAACATCATCGACAAAGAAACCTGGAGGCAGTATTCTGGCCTTGAACTCATCGCCTCAGAGGTTCGCTCCTCCCGTTGTCTCGAAAGCACTTTCCTGTTCTGAACGCCCTTCCAAAGAACTTGACCAGCCGTGCCGCCATCGAGGCCAATGGTTCGATCTTGACCAACAAGTATTCCGAGGGTCTTCCTGGGGCCCGGTACTATGGCGGTAACGAGTGGATCGACGAACTCGAAAACCTCTGCCGCAAGCGGGCCTTGCAGGCATTCAACCTCGATTCCGAGAAATGGGGTGTCAACGTCCAGCCATACTCTGGAAGTGTAAGTTCCTCTATTAGCTCGACCCGAGTCACTCCGGGCTGATCCCTTTTTTTTTTCTCACCCCGCCCAGACTGCCAAGTGCGTTACATCGGTCATGGTTCGGCTGGACAGGACTGACTGGTTTCTTTAGCTTTGCAGCCCTGACGGCGTTGATTCAACCCCAGGATAGACTTATGGGACTGGGTCTGCCTGACGGTGGTCACCTCACCCACGGTTACTACGTATGTTCCAAGATCCTCGAACTTGTTTCGCCGCCTCACACTGACTCACCGATTTCATACAGACTGCGAAGAAGAAAATGACCGCATCTTCCATTTACTTCCAGTCTTTCCCTTATGGTCTTGACCCTGCGACGCAACTAATCGATTATGCGGCCTTGGACAAACAAGCCAAGATATTCAAACCCCGTTTGATCATCTGCGGTGCTTCCGCGTACCCACGAGACTGGGATTACGCGGCGCTCAAGGCCACTTGCACCAGGGAGGGCGCTTATCTGATGGCAGATATTGCTCACACGAGTGGTTTGATCGCAGCACAAGAATTGAACAACCCTTTTGACTACTGTGACGTCGTCACCACCACAACGTGAGTATCCCCACGCTTCGACTTCTCGTCCAGACCCGGTAACTGAGTGGATTTAGTCACAAGACCCTCCGTGGCCCACGAGCAGGTCTAATTTTCTTCAGAAAAGACGGTCAAACCTACCAAGACCTCGAGAAACGTGTCAACGAGGCTGTATTCCCTGCTTGCCAAGGTGGCCCTCACAACCATGTTCGTCTGTCTCTAAGCCTTGCTATCATGTCGTAACGCACCTTCTATACAGGCAATTGCCTCTGTCGCAACAGCACTCCTCCAGGTTTCCCAGCCTGAGTGGAAGCAGTACGCACGTCAGGTCATCGCCAACGCTAGAACGTTGGCCTCCTACCTCATCGAGCGTGGTTACAAGCTCCAGACCGGTGGTACCGACAACCATCTCGTTCTTTGGGACCTCAGGCCTCTTGGATTGACTGGTAGCAAAATCGAGAAAGTGTGTGACCTTCTCGACATCACTATCAACAGTATGTTCTTTCTTCGCACGCCCTGCCCCGTTTGTTGAGTCGATTCCTCTTTTAGAAAATGCCGTTTCGGGGGACGCTTCCGCGCAAACGCCAGGCGGTATCCGTCTCGGTACTGCTGCTCTGACATCGCGCAACTTGGTGGAAGAAGACTTCAAGGTTGTTGCAGAATTCTTGCACCGTGCCGTCCAGCTCTCGCTTGTCTTGCAAAAGGAGGCTGGTTCGAAGCTGCTCAAAGACTTTGTGCGGGTGGCTACTACCGAGAGCGAGGGCAAGGTCGGGGCGACGTTGGTCAGGGAACTGCGTCGGGACGTCGTTGCGTTCGCCCGCAAGTGGCCTTTGCCTGGCGCAGACGTGCGTACGATTCAACGACCTGCGGGCATCGAGGACGATTAGGGGAGTTTTCGTTTTTTGGGTATATGGATGATAATCCCGGGGCCTGTCACGGGCTTGCGAGCGTGACGGCGAAGATTCAACGATCACGAGCGGATTTTATGGATTTGGACGTTTCAACATCGTCCAGCAGAAGTATCATGAGTCATTTGTGTATCATTAATGCATTAATCTCCACGCTTGCATCTTGACAATATGCATACAAGGTACTTGACGACCCTGGTTTTCAGCTGGCTGCGAAACATGCCAAGACCGTCTTTTGCTGTGCGTAGTTTGGATTTTTTGTTTAGAGTGAAGCAAATAACAGTGGAGATGAGAAGTTATGGCCGCATGGGACCGAGGGTATTACTTGCTGTGTATGAACGTTTGAACCCTGTTTCAATGAGCTGTCACGTCGAACATCGATCAGAGCGTAACATCTCGAGCCCTGAAGCATTCAATTGTCAAGGTTTCTGGAACTATAATTAGTCCGTCCTTGTTACTATCTGATTACTTACATAGTCGCGCCTGCCGCCAATCAGATATCATAGCGAAACAGGATCTAAGCTGTCCACTTTGTTGTCTCGACACCCACCGTCTTTCTGCTCGCCATGCAGCACGGAATCAAATGGGTTGAAATGTGACTGAGCTCTTTGATTAGGTTGGCAGTGGAGCACGACCGTACTGAGGCTGGACATGGTCAAGACGGGTGTGTAACGTTATCGCTTGACGACTCAGTCCCGTATACCACAGGCCGTTGCTGGCAGTGAGAGCTATGATTGGAGGACAGTGGTGGAGACTTTCCTCAGGCTGGCCAAGTGCCGCCATTGTCTGATTGCCATTGAATTGGACTAAAGACTTCATCATTTTATCCGGTTGATTAGCGATGTGACAAATACGCCACTTTGGGATCCGCGACTTTTTAGTGGACTCATTCCATCCATGGGCTCAGCATCGTTTCTTCAAGTGACGCTCTGCCAGTCCTACTCAGGGTGCGAGAATCTTTCAGGCCTGCTTCACTCCCTCACAAGTACACCATGGTGTCCTGTCATGAACCGTACCAGTGCAGGAGTATGGGCTCTGGATTAGGCTTGTCTTCAAGTTCGGTTACCAGTGGATGCCGTGATCAGGGGACCTGGCACTGCGCCCCCGGGCAAATATTTAAGTCAGTTGGTATCTCATCTGTCATGAATCCACCGACCCCCACCTGGCGCCATGAATCTGCTGCCCTGGTCTCTCACTCTGAAAAGTAAGCCGTGTTTTGAGCGTTTGGTCTCGATTTGTTTTTTTTTTCGTAGTGAGATTGACAAGACAATTGACTGGCCTTTTCTTTGCTGGGTTTCCAGTCATTGCGGGCTCGTTCCACAGTGTTGCGATCGCATGTACGGTTTTTAGGCTGATGTATCGCTGGTATATGGCGCGTTTCTGGTGGGAAGACGGTTGGGCCATGGTCGCGCTCGTAATCGACGTGTTATGTCTCATATCTGCCCTGCTAGAGGTACCCACGACAGGTGAGGATTAGATCTCATATCACACAACTCACTGTTCAGATCGACGCGTTTTGCCCGAGCCAGACCAGGGATCCCCAGAAATAGACATCATCGCCTACTGGACGGCGGCGTTGGGGTTTACCTGCGTTCTCTGGTACGTGTTTTCGACTCCACACGCAAGTGTAGTGCCCCCCCCCTTTTTTTTGTTCTGATCATTCCCTCAGGGCTTGTCGCATAAGCATCCTGTTCTCCATCATCCGCATCGTGAACCCCTCTCAGCAGCTTCGACGCATCACGTTCATCGTCGGCTGCTCGTTCATCATCATGTGGGCTGCATTGACAGGTCAAAAAATCTATATTTGCGTCACGGATAGTTGTATTATCGCAGCTTCGGTCGGACTCTCTCAACTCATCAGTTAGTGCCCCAGTCATTTCCGTATTCATACCTCACTCACTCTCACTGTCCAGCGGATGTGGTTTCCGATACCGCACTGGTTGTCTTGCCTATTTATTTCCTCCGTAGGACAAATATGGCTCGCCGACAGCGGATCCTGATATATTCGGTGTTTTCTGCGTCGTTGTTGATCACTGGAGTCACTATTTTACATTCTATTGTTCTCTTCACGGTGATATCAGACGGAATCATCGTCATTGGTCACGTCAAAGTAAGTCGTATCTAATCTGTCATTCGTTTTCTCGTTGCTTCAATTAAAGGGAGAGCGTGGATGGGGGTTTTTGCTTCCCTCGACGCCCATGCCCGACGCTACACACCCGTCACACTATGATTTTTTTTTTTTTTGCTTCTTTATTTTGTTTGACTTACGTGGCATTACGCGGTGACAGACGGCGCTCTCACTGATCGTGTGCAACCTTCTCGTGATCGTGGCATTCATATGCCGCGTGTGTCACCGTGGCAGGGAGGATCTCGACGCCCCAGAAGAAGTGATCTCATTCACAAACGTGGATCTGAACACGGGCTTCACGGAGACTCGGAGTAGTGCGGACAAGTGCACGACGACGGTGGGCGCAACAACGTCGGAGTGGTCTCCCTCTGAGTCGGCGGGCATTACAGTAGGGGTCGAGGAGAAGACGGACGGGATTACGGGATCCAGGTCATGCTCTTTGCATTAGACCTTCTTTGTCGGTTCCGTTAGGGGGCGGGGGGAGGGGGATCGAATCCTTTCACGTACTGTAGTGACGGTTGACATGCAGCCGGACTTGTTATGTATGATATTATCTGATAAACAACCCTTTTGGATACCGCATCACAAATTTACATCGTAATTCATAGGCCCTTCGGCGGCCACCGTGAATCGTGGATCGTCAGGGGGCCGCCACTTCGCCACTCAAACCGCACGTTGGGGACGGAAGCAATAACTCGAATACCCGTTTATACGTTTCCCGCGAAGACGCACAAATATGCAGGCAACTTTACAACACACGCTCCGAGTCTTGCCACTTCTCTCCACTCACACGGGACGTCCCAGTGACCGCACTCGACATTCCTGATCGACCAACTGGATGACCTTGTCGCGGCTGAGGAATTGCTCGTCTCTCGGCTGAACCCTGCCTGAAGGAGTTCAACTGTCGAGAGCTCCGTGAGTTGCCTCAAGTTGTGAATCATCAAAATCTGTCTCGTCCTTGTCCATAACTTGGTAGACCCAAGAGACAATCACCGGGAGGTTCCATACGATCAATGAAAGTGCATACATAACTTTACCCTACAATGAGCTTCCTTGACACACATTTTGGCCGCCATCAGTACATACCTTGTTCGGGTAACCCCGCGTTTGGATCATGAAACAACCCCATAGATGACCCACGTGTTTCCGTCTACGTTCAGACTTGGGATATGATAAAGAAGCAGTGTATCGGTAGAAAATGACTTTTCCAAATGCTGCATCTCGGAGGGTTGTGGTGGGCTGTGTTGGACACGAGCGACTTGCCCGGGACCGACGGTCGTGAATTGGACATGTTCACTTTCGATTAGAATCCTACCAAGATCCCGGGCCATATCCGTCTTGTGGGGTGCTAGGTGAAATTCGCTAACCTCGATGTTCTTACCTTGATGTGAGCAATCAATAGGCTTGCACTGGAAAGAGGATGATGGATTGTCACTGGCAGTTGGATAATCGATGATTGGAATGGGGAGTCTACCCGTGAATCACAGTAATCAAAGGCCCTTTGTGTTGGTGGGCGATCGCAGCTACGGCATACACACCCCGAGTCGGGGATGCCGACGATTTGAGCCGGGCAAGGGCTCTCCCGTAGGAGCACGGGATAAAGATACCCGTTTGAGCGAGACGTGTCGTATCGATCCGAGATGGTGTCTTGTCAAGCGATAAGCGGTTGGATAACGACACGACCCTTGAACCTCTTCACCCATGATCTATGGCATCGAGTTCATGATACCCATGCGCGAGCCCGTCGCTGAGCCGTGTCGAGCGCGTTTCGGGGTATGGATCGAGTGGGATTCCGCTGATCCGGGACTAGAAGGGATGGTCTCATGTTTCAAGGTATGAAAAGTATTGTGTAGCTCGTTGAGCCATGGGGTGTGTGTTACAGGTAAGTCAGGCTTTGACCCGTTTGATCGTCGAGTTCGCCGTTGACCGCCGTGTGCAGTCGGATCGCTTAGAGTCGGATCACGTTTTCGTGGTCACCTGACTGTAATCAGTTAGGGGTGATTTCCATTTCGAGCAAAGTACTTGGATTTCTGGCGATGCTTGAGCCAATTTAATGAGATCCGATGGAGTAAAACACAACAGAGTCTCGTTTCCTGCGTCTCCTCCTTTCCCCCAGTCCACCATGATCTTCGATCGCTCACACGTCCTCCTCCACCATCCCTCCCTCGACACTACGTTACGCGGCGTAGAACACACCATCTCCTCCCCTGACATCCCTATCCATCAATTCCGCGGAATAAAATATGCCATCGTGCCTGCACGTTTCCGCCAGTCAATTCTCTGCACTTCATACCCCCCTGTGGTCGATGCAACTAAATTCGGGTTTGCATTCCTCTTCCATTCTGCCACCCTCTTTCGCTCAGGCCTGCCGCTTAGCCCAATCTGCCCCCAACCAAGTCAAAAGAGTCTCGAAGAGGAGCTCATTGGTATCCCAGACACAGATATCCCAAGACAAGTTCTCGTTCAGGACGAGTTTGACTGCCTGAATTTGAACATCACCGCTCCCGCTTATCAGAGCTCACTCGCTCAATTCCCTGTCATGGTTTGGGTGCATGGGTTGGTCCTCCCCTTTCCACGTGTTTCCTCCAACTCACTCTCAACTTATTCTATCAGGGGTGGAAATCATGGATGTGGCTCTAGTTGGGTCTATGACGGCGGTTCTCTCGTCGCCACGAGCATTCGCATCGGAAAACCGATCATCCTCGTTACCTTCAAGTACGTCCTCGTGTTTACGTCTTAACCCATACTCACAACCACATTACTCAGTTATCGTCTGGGCTTCTTTGGCTGCGCAGCAAATCCAAAACTTGCCGAAGACAATCGTGCAGCAGGTGACCAAGGTGTCGGTAATTACGGTTCGTCCCACTGTTGTCTTTCCTTCTCCAACTAATCACAATCTCTCAGGCCTACGTGATCAGCGTCGTGCCCTCGAGTGGGTTAATCAGTACATCGCCGATTTCGGTGGTGATCCTTCAAACGTAACTATTTTCGGCTCTGGCTCCGGCGCAGCGGATATCATTGGCCATTTATAT
>JBBPQD010000591.1:0-10355 GCA_038092355.1 Caloboletus inedulis
ATACGCATCGATCGATGGAGAGGCCGACATTACAGTCGCAGCGGGGAGATGCAGAATCGAGGAACAAAGAGACATCGGCGTTTGCCTTCCCTTTGTCGCCGCCTTAGGGCAAGTTTGGTCCGTGCAGATCACGTGATATGACACACCACTCGACGTCGACAGCGACGCCGTCAAAGTCGCAAATTCGCTATCGAGATGGCTGCTGAAGACCCCCATGCAGCGGACGTGGAATTTCTCGTGCGGCGGTCTATGAACAAGGGGTACCAGCTGTTCTCCCTACTCACCCCGCCAGCATACACGGCGTTCGTACTCGCGCGCAAAGGCCGAGCTCACTTCACCATAAATCGCTTCCTACGCGCCACTTGGATTGGAGGAGCACTTGGTATGAATCTACCCATTCCTTTTGTGCCTTTCTTCATGCTAGTTCAGGATGCGCGGCTGGTGGAGGGTTTGAATATGTTCGGTCCGCCAACTCCAGCGAGGTCACCGTCAGAAATAGGCACATCCGTAGCGCCTATGACGTACATTCTACTTGACTCAATTCGTGTGCTTCGTACTCACCTTTTTGTAGACCGCATCGTTGCGGGAGGACGACCATTCCACCATCGGTACCTTGCTCTTTGCCATCCTCACCCCCGCCATATTTTGGAGAAGGGCAAGTACGATAAACTGTGAGTAGGGTTCGGGCCCCGCCAACAAGACCTGCTCTCACCTCTTTTAAAGTGGTGTTAGGCGGAGCTGGTATTGGTTCATCCGTTGGTGTCTTGACACATTATGGTCGGACCGTGACCGGAGACCCACCATCAGTCCAAGTCCCTGAAGTCCCTATTCCTTCAACATAGCCTAGCTTCGTGGTAGATATTCCTCGCGGGGGACTTCATTGTTCACCATACATTGCATTCGGATGGTAAAATTGGCAGTCATTACATTTTCACTCTACACAATACACCATGCACTTAACTAACTCCTTGCCACATCTTTGAATCTTCCATCCACAACTGGATGAATTATAAGCAGATCCTCTTTGTAGGTCATTTCATGTCCATTCTTGCCATTTCCTTTACTCCCCCGCCGAATCTTCTTTCCATCATAGCAATCAACACCACTCATGTGCTCTCGTGCAGTGATATTGAAGTGATCCTCATAGTGTACGCGAGAACGTAGCTTACGCAGTGCGTCCGCAGCCGCATGCTGCCACCTTTGAGCATTGAACTTGGGCCAAAAATGGTGTTTGTGAGCCTGTCGTTTTCTATACTCGATCTCTCGCCTGACGACATCAGCCGTCTCTGAGTGAAGGTGATCTGTTTCCTGGTTCTTCTCACGTAAACGAACCATCTTGTTGACATAGTGGGCCCCTGCCAACGCAATCATGAGATGCGCATCGCTTCGTGCAGTATATCAATACCCACCAAGTAAGTACTTCCTGACCAGACTGCTCATCAGTTGTCCATGCTCATCGTCAATGAGATATTCGTGTCCAAGGAGAGCTGTGTACCCATCATGCCCGGTAGCCATGTACTCTCTCGTGACGATCTTGTATGTCCGCCGGTTCTTCTCCCTTTTGATAAATTCACCGTCCACGAGGGCGGGAGTTCCCGGACCAGAGCTGGTACCGCTACTTTCCGACGGAGTGTTTGGCACTTCCCGTAGGAGCCAGACTCCAAGTACACGCTGACCTGGCGGACGACGAGAATCCCAAGAGACGTGCAAGCCGGATACGATAGGGAACCGTCTTGAACCATTCGTCAGTGGAGCCTAACAGAACATCCAACAACCACTTGCCCTTCTTGTGCGGGATATCTAGACAACGCTGCTTCGAGCACATCCCACAAGGATTCCCCGTCTAGCTCAAGTACAACAGTGGGATCATCGAAAGGTAATATCTCCATGATATTCCCGAGCGTGATCACACCTTTAATGGTCTCAGTGAATGCGACAGTCGCGATCTGTCAGATGGGACTATACCCGCAGGATACAGTGTGTCTCCACGCAGTGTCCCGGCACATATGAGGACCCCATCAGACCCGCTGCCATATTTCGTAGACAACGCATCGTCATATGCATGCCTCAGGACGTCTGCGAACCAATTTCCTGCTGCCGTCTGCACAGGAGAAAATATAAGCTATCCTGGCTAGCTGAGTGAATCCGCATACCCATACCTCGTCGGTGCGCAAGAGATGCGATCGCAGATCCAGTGCTACTTCGGTGATGCATACAGGCGCTTTCATTGACTCGGATACCGACGACAGCACGTCGCGAAGGATTTTCTGCAGGTTCTTCGAGGACGGCATACCAGGCTGGATCTGATGGTGTTTACCTGCAGTTCAGCCGCTCAACTTCTCCGGAAGAGCGTAAGATAAAGATTGGACGGTCACCGTGGATAGCTTTGATTACTTTCTTCCTGACGCTACCTGGAGGGGTATCTTTGAGCTCTAATGTGAGCTCGCTCAGCTCTCTAAAGTCGGTTCCGCTCTTAACCACCAGCACGTCGCCATTGTCCCCTTCAGATCCGATGCTCGGCTTTGAGATGTCGTATCCCTCCCAAGCAGTCACACCTTTTGATACGAAGTAGAGGTGATCGTGGCCGCCCAGGATGATATCTACACCGTGTTCCCCAGCTATGGAACAAGTTTCTTGAGCAGAGGGAGACGAAGCTAATAAATCTTTAGCCAGTTGGATGTCCTACAGTGATAAGGGTGAGCGAATATTTTCGTTGGGCAAGTCATGATTTTACATTTGGGACCCTACTAAACGTATCAGCGACACCTCCATGTGCAAGGATGGGATTCCCCTACCGAGCATGAGTCAATGCGATAATAAGGTCACACCGATGCTCCCCGCGCAATCGCTGTGACAATTCTCTACCTGTCTTTGCCATGTCCTTGAACTTGAAATTGGGTGGCCATGCTGATACTGTGCTAATCCAGTCTCTGCCGAACAGAGTTACGAGGTATGTCAATCCTAGCGCTATGGAACACAGACTCTTCGACGAGACCAATGAGACCAATTCTGACGCCTGACCGCTCTAGCACCTTGAAGAGATGTAGATGTTCCGGGACGTTGTTGGTATTCTCGTCGACGATGTTGCTCAGAAGCCAGGGCTCAAACACAAATGAGACGGTTTATACGGAACTGCGATAGAGAACTCACAAACTTCGTGTCGTCGACCAACTCCGAAAGATGCGGGTATCCTACAAAACGTGGTACTCAGCATCAGGCATGGAACGAACCGAATTGGTACAAACCAAAATCAAAGTCGTGGTTGCCTTGATAATGCAATGCACCTAATCAGCAGAGTGGTTACACAAGTCCCCCAATGATGCACAAACCCGTCAACGCGATATCCGGTGCAAGCTCATTCATCACTGGAACCTACGCCAAGTATTAACCCAGAAGATCGTACACGGAGAGGCTGATCTCACCATGTGGCTTCCTCGGGTCACCGTACTCTCGACCGATGGCGAAAACAAGTCGCCAGAGAACAGTGAGAGGCCATCGCGTGTCCCGTCCGATCTCACGCGCCATTTGCGTCGAATAGCGTCCAGGAGGGCAGCGAATTGGGTGACGTCGATCGTGTCACCGTTTTGCGAGATCTTCTGAGGCGTAACGCGGTACACATCATTCCAGTGCACAATGGACAGCTGCGACATGGCTGGGATGTAAAACACGAGTGGCCCGTGGTGGTGAAGGGGCCACTCTCGACTTATCTGTCGCTGGATATTGGGCAAGCGCCACGAGTTGACTACTGGCAGAATATTCACAGGGGTATTTCTACAAATCGGGGGAAAGTGATCTAACTGACTTGTATAATTGATTGTCGAGGGTACCGAAGGTATGCCATTTATTCCTCGCAGACGCAGTGGCGACCGGGTGTTCCTGTCTTTGCGAATAGATAATCCGTTCAATACAAGATTGAAAACTTGCCAAACTCGTACATTCGTGTCGACAATGAAAGCACCATGGTACTGGAGCAGTATATTAATAACCGCGATTGTTTCAGAAATGATGACATCCAATGCTTATTCCCCCTCAGATCTGTCCGATTTAACGGATACATCCAGACGCGGCCTGGGGTGCAATCGCAACAATGATAGATACATCGCGCCAAATCCTAAGTGATTTCCGTTGTCGCACTATGATATTCGTAACCATCCGAACCACGTACCAGAAATGAGCCAGAGGGGGGGGGCGACGAGGGGTCGAGCGTTCCCGCGATCACCGAGGGCGAGACGCGAGTAGAATGGTAGCCGTAACAGCGCCTGCGGCAAACACCAACGATGGAAGAACAAACGTAGAAAGCGACGATGCCGTATCACCGCGCTTAGGAATCCCACCGACAGCTTCAGGACGTGGTATCGCATTATTCTCCCAACCGTCATCTAGTAACCTCTTCATCGTCTCCTCGTTTAATGTTGCCAGTTCTTCCATTTTCCAAGAGGTGCAGACATCTACCATCCACTTCATCCGACGTTTGCTCACTGGACCCCCGACACCCGGAGCTCTTTCTCTGAGCTTTGCCCTCAATTCTCCCACCTTTTCGATCGCTTTCCCCACCTGTTCCGGGAGACCCCCCTTGATCCTCTGTTTAATGAGGTTCGCTAGCTTCGGGCTCTGCCCATTCGTAGATATCATTATCTGTAGTGGTCCATCGCGAATCTGAGAGCCAAAGTAAAAATCGCAGGACTCTGGAATGTCGGCGACGTTGACCGGGATTTTGCGCTCCCTGCAGAGAGAACAAATCACACGAGACTGAGCGACGTCGTCGATGGCGGTGAGTACCATGTCAACACCGATGAGGTCATCGGTGCCACCGAAAACGCGGTCGTGGTACGTTATCTGGAAGGGACCGCTGATGAACTTTTTCGTGAGGGGATGCAAGCCTGTGCTGGGACAAATGATGGTGACTCGCGCGTCAGCAGCGAGCACAGACTCGATGCGACCCGAGGCAACGTCGCCACCACCGACGATGAGGACGTGTTTGGATTTGAGTTGCCAGGCGATTAAGAGGGAGCCACCACCCTGTACGAGCGAGTCGGGGGACATAACAAAAGGAGCAGATGCGTGGGAAAACCGTCTGAGATGCTCTTTGTGTGAGCGTTTTTGAAATCTCAATGCACATGTATACGGGGAGAGGGTGGCCATAGCGACCTTGTGTGTTATTTATCCACCCCCTGCTCGTCCTCTCCTCTCTCCTTCTTTCTCTTCCTCGCCGTCTCTCTCCGTCCTTCATTTACCGTCGTCCATTTCAAGCTTGCTGAAACATCATCAATATTTGGCTTCCTGGGATAGTAACCATCAGGAAGGGGAACTACTGGCACCGCACCTCCTCGGCAGTACTCGTAAGTATTTAACACCGGTCCGCTGTCAACTGTCAAAACCTGGCTCATTGTCCACCACCTTTCATTCATCTTGCTGCAAGCCAGCCCATTTGACGTTGATCGTCTTTTATTTTATTCTGAACCCTAGCCGGTCTAGTCTTGTACGCTCTCCGGAAGAGCATCATCTTGAACCTTCTCAAAATCCACCGTTCGTCCTTACCTGTCCGTTCCATCAAGATGGTGTCCACGCGTCTCATGCTTGCCTGGTGTTTCTTTGATGCCTGCCTCCTGGCCGCAGGGCTCGTAACGCTCGTTCTCTCGCTCGTCTGGCGCCAGCCCAACCTGCTCCTCAACCTCACTTTTAGCTCCAATGACCTCACTGGTGGGGTTTCTCGCCCAAGATCTCTGGAGCTGCACTCATTATTCTCTGCAGGTGGAACTGTTTTGGGGATAATCTTCCTGGCAACCTTCGTCAGCTCCCTCGTTCTCGTCACTTTGCGAGGCAAGAGACCTCTCGCCATCCTCAACTGGTTGCTCCTCATCAATGGTATCACGATTCTCGTCGTCGGTACATACATCTGGTTCTCCACGCTTCATGAGCGCAACGACTATCACCAAGTGTTTGGAATGCAAAGTAATGCTACCAAGATTGCCGTCCAGGATGCGGTGCGTGGACGCGATGATAGATTGATCACCCTGTGGATTCTCATGCATCGCCCAGTTCATGTGCTGCGGTTACTTTAACGCCGCTGATGAAGTCGCGTTTGGTGGTACCTTCTGTCCTAATGCAACTGCGGCTGTGGCAGTGAATAACTTCTGCGTCACTCCGATCACCAAATTTGCAGACACGAGATTGAACGATGTTTTCAGGTAAGCGTCTCAACTGGCCGAGGACGTCCTCTTACTTGGCTCTAGTACTATGTATGGATTTATGGCGATTGTCATCGGTCTCTTCTTGGCAAACATGTGTGTCATTAAGAGGGTAAGTCGCATCAAATTTTTGTCTTGACAGGTGCTGACACACAACAGCGTCAAGAGGAGGAGCGTTTCGAGAAAATCGACGCCAAGAGGGGCGGGCATGGCTTTGTATGAAGCGATCACCTGCGGGTGGATATACGGTTTCCTTTCTTCGTCCTTCGTCGTCGTTACTTGGGCGGTGTAATTACTCCAGCGCTAGTCGCAGTGTACTTTTTCAAAACTTTTATTCGTTGATCAGGTGGTTGTATTGCTAGGTTTTATGAATCGAATTGGGTTTGATTCCCCCTTGTACATCATGCACCATGGTTGATTGCTCGTAACTTATCAATGTGAGGATGTTGACTAGTGATCCAGCACCACGGGGATGGTTTTGCTAGTTACTATTAGGCAGACTCCAGAGTCACATGAAGACGGTTCCTGAATATTGAATGGATGCTATGTATGTATCTGCGGATGCGACAAGTTTCGCTCAACGGTTTCGCCGCAATACGACCACTACAACTGATCTCACATTCATGTCAACGATCAACTCCGTTGTCAGCGGAAGTGGTCACTTGTAGGGGTAATTCAACCGTCTGGTTTGATTTGGGAGGAGAAAGCTGGTGGGCACTGTGATCCACCTGCTACTAAATCCAAGTCCAGAGATACTGGAACACCGGAAGGACATGTCCTTCAAGTTGGCCGTATATCTTCCCGACATGACATAGCATTCTGTGGGTAGCAGGCTGGTTGTGGCAGTGGTTCAAGTTACCGCCTTCATTTGTGCCTTTATGGATCAAGTGTCGCTGATGACCCCGGCGGCGAAGAGATGGTGACCCGCTCACTGCCGGCTTCTCACACAGCAGTCGTCAGATTACCACCTCTATCGTCGCTTTCTAGCCAGGCCGAGGATCTGCATCTGGGTTGTTCTTGTATGATTGAATGGAGAGTACTGCTGTCTCGGCATGCACAGTGTGATATCAGTGTTGCTCCCGAGGGCGAAATTTGGGTATAGAGCCTACTGTCGGTTGCTGCACTATCCTCGACGTACTTGACCCTGGTAGTGAGGGAAGGAGTGCTGGACTGAATTGAGTGAAACGTGTACATGCTCATTTTCGAAAAAAGTCTCAGGTGTGACTCTGTGAAATCGGAGCGTCGTGTGCGGGGTGTCCCTGGATTTCGTTGGGCCATCTTTTTTCTTTGTCCTCGTCGACAAAGAGCTCGTCGTGGACGGTCGTGAACAGCGTCGGTTGTTTGTAAACAGCAAACATTTAACAAGTGCTCCGCTCGTCGCCTCGGATGATGCTCACCACGCCTCGACTCCTTTTGAACCTCAAGTCCCCGGCACAGACGCAGCAACAGCAACAACGCCAGCAGCACTCGCAGAATACCCTCACCGCCTCCCAACAACGCGACGTGCTTCGTCAACTCAACGGTGCTTACCACGCCCAAAATAATACCGCAACTCTACATCCAAACCAACAAGGCCCGCCCAACATTCACCATCCACAGACAATCCAAATCCCCATGCTCGGCACGCTCCAGGTGCCACCACCCCAACCCAATCCGCAGGGAAACCAGGGCCCACCGTCCCAGCAGCAGAACCCACTCGCTCAACTGGGCCAGGGCCAGGGCATCCCTCCACCTCCACCCCAAAACGGCCAGGATTTCACTTTGTCGAGTGTCTTGCACTTTTTGCAGACAGAATGGCGTCGGTATGAGCGCGACAGAAACGAGTGGGAGATCGAGAGGGCCGAGATGAGGGTCAGTGTCGCCGCGTTTTATTTCCATATTCATCCCTCTGTTTCTGCTTCGATCCAACTCGAGGCCTCGATGCAGGCGTCTTCTGTGTCTGCCACGCGCCCTTTCCCCTCCTTCCTCTCTCCCTGGGCCTGAGATGCCTCCATCCTACTACCGTGCTCATCATCCACTCTATGTAGGCACGCATTGCCCTTCTTGAGGGAGAGCGTCGTTCATTCGAAAATGTCAAATTGGACCTCATGCGACGTATCAAAATGCTCGAATATGCTCTCCGCATGGAACGGTGAGCACCCGCCGCTTATCCACTCGCCACGTAGCCTTGCTCACATCTCGATTTTTTTTTTCTTTCCATCACATACGTAGTTCAAAACAACTTGCTCCCCCAACAACGACAGCAACACCATCCAAGCTAGCTGCCATTCAGCAAAGCGCAAAAGATGATGTCCAGAGCCATAAAGATGGAAGCAGTGGAAGCTCACCTCGAAGTGAAGGTATGCGGTTTTTCTGCTGCTTTCCTTGTGAATCGTTATAACATGATATCTCATCCGCTAGATTCGCCCCTTCCACCTGAGAAAGTACCAAACGGCATCGCTTCCCGTGTTCCTGCTGGTGCTCCTCCCGTTCCCGCCTCTGCGCCATCCACGGTTACTGCTTTGAATAAAGCCCCGACTGGGCGTGATCCCAAATCGCGTGCAAGGAGCCGAGAGTACCTCAAACAGTGTCTCCAAGAAATATCGTATCTAACTTCACCTCAAGCAATGAACCCACTTCCAAATCGCCCGCTCCTCTCCAACCCGAACCCAAGCATGGGTCTCGGTGGCAACGTCATGAACCCTGGTGTTGCCGGGCTTGGCGGTGGAATGGCCGGAGGTATGGGTAGTGTGGGACAAGGACAAGGCATGGCGCAAAGCCAAGGATCCTCTCCCTTTGATACGATATATAACGGACGACCTAGGAAGCAGCTCCCAGATTCGGCTGGTCCGGGGATTAACAACGTTGGCGTAGGTGGCGTACCAGGAAAAGAGTTCCCGATGCTCGGGGGTGGCACTGGTTCCGGCGCTATCGGCGTCATGTCCGGACCCGGAAGTGTGCCTCCGTCCTCGGGCCCGCTTGATCGAGCGAATCAGCTTGCCATTACTGGGCCAGGGGTGTACCCACAACAGCAACAAGCTCCGGGCCAGACCCAACCTCAACAGCCACAAGAAAACCAGCTGCAGCGTAACCTTGCTTCGTCTCAACCCCCTTCCCAGCCACAAACGCAGCCCTCGCAACAACAACAGGACGGTATTGGACAGACAAACGCGATTCGCCAAGAGGGTGACGTTCCGAAGCAAACGACAATGATCTTCCGTCCAGATGACGCGGGGGAATGGAAAGAGAAGCTACGGTCATCTTACGAGCAACATGTCCAACAGTGGAGGGAAAGTGAGGACGAGGAGCCCGAGGAAGTCGGCGAGGAAGAAGATGAAGCCGAGGCAGTTGGTGCTGTGGATGAGACGGATGGCGAAAGCACCAAGCTCTGGAAAGCTAAACGGACACTGAGGAAGTACGTTCTCGATCTATCTCTGGTAAACTGCTGGCTGATCCTTAGCTTTCAAGCCATCTCGACGCAGTCCGTGCACTTGCGTTCCACCCCACCGAACTGTGCTTGGCCACTGGCGGTGATGATTGTACGGTCAAAATATGGCGTATGGACGTAGCTGGCCTGGCATCCTCTACGTGCGTCGGGCTTCTTGTTCAGTTGCCTGTCGCTCATGCTTTCACAGCGCTCGTGTCACGACAGAGAGTGAGCCCCAGCTTACTCTTCGTGGTCATTCTGCTGCTATCACCCGTCTTGTGCATTCCCCAACACGGCAGTTGTTGTACAGTGCATCGCTTGACTCGAGCATCCGAGTATGGGCGCTTCCATCACCCTCTCACACGACATATGCACCGTACGATGAGTTATCCTCTCGAGGCGAGCTTATCGGCCACACGGATGCTGTATGGGATCTCGCACTTGTTAGGGATGAAAGCACGCTCGTCAGCTGTGGCGCTGAAGGAGCTGTGAAGGTATGGGATGTGAATGGGCCAGGAGCCGGCTCACTCCAGTTATCATGGGGCTACTCTGGCTTGGAACGAGAAGGCACGGATGGCGAAGATGAAAAAGATGGCCCTGGCGCTACAGCTGTCGAAGCCATCAAAACTGACTTGAAGAAAGTGGCTGTAGCATACCAAAACGCGATCGTCAAGATATTTGACATTGAGACCGGTAAAGAAGTCTCGCGATTGGCTACGGATGCGACGTACGGTAAGCTTATCATTCGTTCTGCTGTGCCT
>JBBPQD010000592.1:0-10332 GCA_038092355.1 Caloboletus inedulis
CAAGCTGGGACGGATTCAGTAGGTATGTGTCCTGTCAAATGCCACCATGTCTGGCGTCAAAACAGTGATGTGTTTGATCTGACAGTGCTTGGGAAAAAAAAAGAAAAAAAAAAAAAAAAGAGGGCCAAGAGGTGTTGTGTTGGACTAGGCGATCTCATGGTTGAGAGCATGGGATGTGTGTGGCGCAGGATACATGGGGGACAGATGGAGTGGGCATCATGGGACAATGTGGAAGGGATGAAGGGTGCTACTAATACTAATCAGAGTCAAGGTCCGTCCTGCGGTGACTAGGCCAAAAATAAGATGCGGCGGTAGAGAGATCGACTGTGGAGATCTGATTGAAATGGAGAGAGAGTGGAGGAGTGCAATGGAAGGCGCTCCCGAGAGAGATGACGGCAGAGGGGATATCACGGTTACCGAGGATGTCGATTTCAGAAATGATGACGACGCTCGGACGAGAGGATTAAATGACGTAATAATGAATATGGATACGGGCCACAAGGAGACGCAGTCCGTCCATGAGGTGGTAAAACATGCGCCCCATTTCGAGTAATAAGACCCCCGGATACTCGACATCGACATGTGAATACGAGGGGGTCACCATACCACATATGGGAATGTGCCTGTGGGGTCCTGCTAAATGAGTGACGGGCCGTGCCTTGCAGTGGTCGTCCCTTGCCACTTGAGCGTTGTCGATTTCGAGGACGGTCGATTTTCACTGACCCCATCTGTTCCGGTTTTGTTCTATATTTTTTTTGTTCTTTTCATAAAAAGATTTGCCCAAGCCAAAGCGAGCTTGGCTTCGCAGAGTGTTCCCTGTCGTACACGAATCCCGCCCAGAACGGACACGCCTGCGTTTCGTATGTTCGTTCATCCCTCCCTCCCGCCCTCCTGATCTTTATGTCCCCCTCAGATCACGACGCCCATCCAATCCCCCCCTCACACATCTCCCCTCATCTCCCCTCAACAATGCATTCATTCTCAAACGATGACTGGCACAACTTGTTCTCCGCCCCTCTCACCCCTACCGTGTTCGCTAACCTCGCCGCTAACGGTGTCTTCCAAGTCCCCTCCTCTGCCGACCACAATCGCCATCCCCTCCCCATTCCCAGACACAACCCTCCTCGCGATCACCAACCAGACTACAACCACGATCACGCCGCATGGTCTCACTCCCTCCCCGCTCATCACACACCCAGAACATCATTCTCGAAACCCCATCCCTCTCTCTCCACCCTGTCCCTCGCACAACCCAAGTCCCCTCACGATGCCCACCTCTCTTCCTCCCATCCTCACGATCCTTCCCTTCGTCACCACAAACCCCAGCGTATAGCCATGCCTGTGAGCCCTCGTCTCCAGATGTCCACTCCCTCCACACCGCGCCACTGACCTCCCCCCCCCCTTTCCAGAGTTTCGATCATCCCCAATCAAATCCAACCCGTTCACAGAGACCTGATGGTGCCCCAAATGCTTTTCTCCATCCTGACCCCCTTTCAATACCTTCAGTAAACTATCAGGCGTACACCCCCATCGAGCGCTCAAACGTCGGCATACCCCCTTCCTTGTGGATGTCTCCCACCTCCACTCAACCCCCTTCCCCAGCCCTCTATTCTCCCCTCACTCAGCTATCCATACCGCAGAACGGCATCGTCCCCCCTGATCCATCCCCCCTTTCTGGTCAACTCCACGTCTCTCCCACAACAACAGCGTCTCTCTCTGTCGAGTCAAAGTCCGCCATTCTGTCAGACCTCTTCTCCGACGATCTCTTCAGCACCTCAAGTAACGGACAAGCCCAAAGTTCCATCACCTCTCCCAGATTATCAGGTTCTCCCGATGTTCAATTCACAGCACTGCCGTCCACAGAAACAGATCCAGAGAAACTTGCAAAGCAAGATCCTCTCGCTACCCAGGTTTGGAAGATGTTTGCTCGCACGAAAGCCAACCTCCCTCACGCACAGAGAATGGAAAACATCACCTGGCGCATGATGGCCCTCGCTCTCAAAAAGAAGAAGGAGCAGGAGGAGTCACCCGCTTCCCCCCAAAGTAGCGTGCATGTCAAGACGGAAAACAGCCTCTCAAGTCCCTCCCTTGATCAAGCCGGCCCCTCAAGTTCACGACACCACCTCACCGAGGAAAGGGGCAGACCGTTTGCAAAGGGCAAGACAAAGGTGCGGGTCATCGGATTTGACGGTACCAACCAGGATAGCACAGAGGATGACGAGTACGTAATCGCTTCAAATGTCCTTCTTGGTCCTTGTGATGCGAATCTACTTTAGCGGCGAGCCAATGGACTGGCGGGCCATGAGCAGGTCGAGATCTCGAATTTCTATGGATTGGCGTCCTCAAAGTCCCTCCCGCTCGCGTCCCCAGCCGTCAGTCACGCAGTTTGAGCAGCCTGGCATGCACACTCAGTTTGACGGTCGCCATTCCTTCCCATACCGCATGGACAAGTCTCCCGAACGAGGTGTGCGATGTTCGGTCGAACATGCATCATCACCCAGCATACCGATACCGGGCACTTCCACCCTATCTTCGTCGCGCCTTTCTGCGACATCTTCTTCGGGTCACATGCGCTCCCCGCTATCCGCCATCTATGAAGGCAGGACGGCCCACGAGGCTTCCCCGTTTGGAAGCCCCACCCACGACAATGCCCACGTTAATCAATTTGATCAGTCCTTGTCCGCACTCAACACCCCGGCCTTCCATCCTGCTTCCCTCCCTTCTTTCGGCCTGCATGGGCCCTCCAAGTCCCTCCTTGACGACCAATCATCAAAGCCCCGTGCATTTCCAAGGCACGTCCGCAAAACAAGCTTTGATCACACCGTGGAGCGCGAAGGTATATTTACCGGCCCAAGTGGTCGGCATCAAGTCAACGGTAAACCATTGTCTCCGGATAGCCTCGCCGGGCAGAAGCGCCGTGCAGACGCACCACACGCAGAGAGCATGCTGCGAGCTGATCCGTCCAACGTCGAAGGTAATTCGCACTCGACAAAGTCCCGAGAGGCGGATCAGTACGTTGGCAATGGTTCTTTCCCATCTACCACTTTCAATTTCAACTTTCCACCATTTGATGGGATGTTCGACTTCACCTCACCAGGAAGCGTAATATCACACCATGATTTCCCACACATGCTGCAAAGTGCCGAGAGCGCAAGAACATCTGATATGCATTTCCATGATTCTGCGCCGCATTCGCTGAGTGGTCCTACTTATACGCCTTCAGTGGGCTCCCCTCCTGGGGTCGAAGAGGGAATATCTGCTGCTGCAGCTGCCGCTAACGTAGCAATGGCAGAGGGCTACGTTCAACATCTCAGCGCTACCAACTTTACCGCTGATGACGGCGTCGATTACCGTCAATTCCTCGGACTTCCGTTCCCATCCTTGGACGCCGGTGTAAACCTGGGTCAAGGACCATATACCCACGTTGATCCAACGCAGATTTTGCCCGTGGAACACGGAGAGATGGTTTTGCAAAGCTATCATGCCAGCCCGACCAGCGATTGGGGCAACGGCCTCCCCTCCTCAACCGCCTCTCCTGAACCCTATATCACATCCAATGCTTCATCTCCCCCGTCTGTCGAAGGCAGCAACAACGCCGCCAACCATCGCATATCCAATCGCAAGATATCATCGACAAATCGTGTGGCTCAGGGGTTGCAACGAAAGAAGTCTGCTGCGAATACCACAGTCGCCATCCCCCGATCAGCAACGAGCACCCCTGAACTGACTACCGAGGGTAGTAGCAGTGCTACTGCCAAGGGAAGCAGTGATGACGGCGATCAATCCCCAACTTCCTGTACAAATTGCCAGACAACCAATACCCCGCTGTGGAGACGCGATCCGGAGGGACAGCCTCTCTGTAAGTAGCCATTTCTTGCGTCGACACTCGATTGACGAACGTCTGACAGGCAATGCCTGTGGTCTTTTCTTTGTGAGTGCGACTGACGCTTTGCTACGAACGAATTCTTATCTGTTGTAAAGAAATTGCACGGTGTCGTCCGGCCATTGTCGCTCAAGACCGATGTCATCAAGAAGAGGTGAGTTCTACCTGCTTTGATCGTGTTTGTATTCATCGTGCGTGCAGAAATCGGGCATCTGGCACGCCAAATGGCAGCAACTCTCGCAAGAGCGGCGGTACCGGGCTGCCAAAGATCGCCGCATCTAGCAGACCTCGTGCCGCCACCACGAACACCATCCCCAGCGGGATTGCCGGCGCTCGTGTTGCGCCTGCAAATCGGGGAGCGAATGGGACTTCACCCGTTGCTTCAGTGGCGGTGAAGAGACAGCGGCGCACTTCGACGGGGCTGCCGGGCTCTCCCGTGACACGTAAAGGAAACGAACCTAGCTTTTGATTCTGCCGTGACGTCCACGTACGTCTTCAACGGGTCGCTTTTTCGTCAGTTTATGCGGGCCTGCGTGCATATATTTTCTTGATTGGAGCGCAGGATGTCATGTAGATATTGACTGAGCATAGATTATTCTCTTTCTCTCCTTTTTTCCTGAATAACTTGTTCACATGCTGTTCCTTGCAAGATATGATGCCGTATAAGTTTATTCTAGCTGTAGAATAGGGCGTTGTATGATTAGTACTGTGGTGCAGGGTTGTTCGGAAGTGTTCGAAGTCCGAGACATTCATCGCAAGCGCGGACACGTACGGCCCTGTTTGACGAACAACGGCGACGACAACGACGACCCACTTTTGACCGTGAGCTCTGCACCTGTCGCCAATCTGGCATCGTTTTTCAAAAATGCGACATCCTCACCGCGTGCTCCGGTGCCATCATATACCGCTGGTCTCCAACCTGTCGCATCAAGGGACGTGACGACAAGCAACCGACGGCTCTCGCGGACAGAACTCGATTTTGAGCAGGCCCTACGCACCGGAGGGACCGTAGTCATCAAGGAGAGCTTGGACGTGAACGCCCTCGGCGCAGTCGACACCCCTGCCAATCCGAGCTCGGGTGTATCTCCATCCCCTCCGGAGAAAGATCAAAGGACCATTCGCGCTGTTCACCAGCCCCCGACACCTATCATCGTCCCGCCTACCCCTTCACCCAACCCTACTCCCCACTCCGCCCAACCACTCTCTTCCTCCTCCTCTAACGACGTCTTCTATGACGCTGAAGACCCTGACATGCAGACCAAACGACGATCCATCTATCGATCTCCCGGCACCTCCAGTAGCCCAGACCTGGCCACCCTCATGCGCAAGGCAAAAGAGAGAGGTGGGGTTGTGCCGCCCAATCTCGTCCCAGCGCAAAAGGAAAAGGAAAAGCGCCCCGAGCTACCTCCGCCATTGCCGAGCGCCTCAATGAGTTCTAGTCTCCGACAGCCTGCATCTACTCGGCCGCGTTCGTCGACGAGCACGACGTCGCATGTGCCACCCAAACTGTCGATCACGGCGGCACCGTACAAGACGGTCAAGTCACCCAAGGATCCGGTCAGTCCCAGCGGATCAGATTGGGTCATGGCCAGCCCGCGTTCGAGAACGACGTCCAGGGTCGACTATGACAAGGTGCGGGCCTTTTTATTCATCCCTTGCTGCAATGCTCAACGTGTTTGCCTTGCTAGGTGAATAAAAACTCTGTCAAAGCCAAGACGAGCGCGTTCTTGGGTAAGATGCTCGGTCAGTCGACGCGCGATCGTTCTGTACGTCAATCTTTCGACCTTTCGTCTGTGGTGTGATCTGATGACTATGTGATGCAGCGCACGGATGCCTCATTGCCAGGGTCTCCTCCAGGAAGACCCTCGCTGTTCAGTAGTTTTATACCCCCGGTGCCACCCTTGCCTGGGGATGTACAGTCCACGCCCGTACTGTCTCCCCTTGCAGACGTTTTCACGACTCCACAGCCACCTCGGCAAAGTGAGAAGCCTTTGCCGCCCATACATGCGGGGCCGATGGATCGCGCTAGCAACGACTCCGACGTGAGCTCACTCGTCGTCATTGATCCGATATCTCGGATGAAGGGACGCACACCCTCTCCCGACGAACGGCCATTGACAGGCGATGGAAAATTCCACGGTCACGCAAAACGCCGGAGTATGAGCGTCAGTGACCTGGATGTATTCAAATTCAACGTCGAATCCCCTCCCGGCCCGACTTTACCCCCCAAGGACCACGGCGAGCCTGAGGGTCAAGCCTGGGACTCTTCGACTTCGCTGAGTGGGATACTGAGCGATTTCAAAGGCGTGCTGTCGACGTTGGACCCTGACACGGGGTCGTCGTTGCTCGATCTTCGGGACCCATCCAAGCCTGGCCGTAGAGCTGTGTCATCCCCTCTGATCGCGACGGCTGGCCGGGCACCCGGTTCGTCTCACTCGGACGTAAAGTCCCCTATATTTTCCCCTGTACCGTCTTCTACCCCAATCATCACGCTACCACCCGAATCGTCGTCGGGGCCTGGAATGGTTCCAACCTCGCCGTTCAAGGATTCTTTAATTGCCGAGCCGATGGCCCCCCCTCGAACGTCCTCCCTCCGGACACCTGTACGTTCTCGTTCGGGGTCCGGCCCACACCAACACCAACAACAACAACAAGCCATGGGGGTGGGCGGCCTCGGTTCACCCCGCGTCGCGCAGCTCAAGTATGCTCCCAGCCCGCTGCGGTCCAGGGGGTACGGGAGCCAGATGCAGTCGTCCTACCGCGACACATCGAGACTCCGCGTGCACCACTCTACTGCGTCGACGTCGGAACCCTCGTTGATCCCGACTCACGACGAAGCGCGTTCTTGTACGTCTTGCGATGCATTTTCGTCTCCTGACGGTGTCCTGATGTGATTTGAAAAGCCACAGCGTTGACGGCCGGTTCACACGAGCTCACGCCGAACGATCTCGTCCTCACCCGTTTTGCATCCAACCCGTCGTTTTCGCGCAAGGAAAAAGAGGAGATGCAAGATCCGGAGGAACATGGCAAGGAGCTGGCCGCGCGATGTTATCACGAAGACGACGCGTTCCTGGCCAAGGACAAGATTGCCGAGTGGTTGGGTGGCCAGTACGTGCATCTTTGCTGTTTCTGCGATCCGAATGGGGTGTTTTGATCCTTGTTTCCATAGTGGTTCAATCAATAAAATCGCGCTGCGGTATTACATGGATTATTTCGACTTTGCGGGGTTCAGATTGGACAATGCGTTTAGGTAGGTGTGGCGTTTGAGAGAGAAGGGATCGTCATGGCTGAAACTGAAACGCGTAGACGGTTATGTTCCAAACTTTATCTCAAGGCTGAAACACAACAAGTCGATCGTATTCTCGAAGAATTTAGTAGACGCTTCTGGGATTGTAATCCTATCCGCTTGTATGGGAGTGCAAGTGCGTCGATGTCGTCTTCCTTCCATTGTTTGGTGGCTCATGCGTCGTGCGACATAAGGTGTCGTTCATGCAGTCACATACTCCCTCTTACTGTTGAACACCGATCTTCATGTGGCCGATATTACGAGTCGCATGTCCCGGAGCCAGTTCGTCCGGAATACCATAAATGCGATCCAGATGCAGCTTCATCCCACGCGGTACGCTTCGACGACGGATCTAGACCTCGATGACACCAGCAGCGGTCCCGGGACCAATTCAGAAGGGACCGAAACACAATCAGTGACGCGATCGAAGCGGAGCGGTAGTATTGCGAGCTGGAATAGCGTCTCCAAGGACACGTTTGTGTCTTCGGGAGCATTGGCTTCTGGGGTGTCTACGGCGCAGCCGTCGTTGAACAGTAGTACCGCGTCTTTCCAGCATTCACCTGGCGTGGAGTCGAAGTCGCTCAGCGGTGGACCTTTGCAGGTCGTTTATGATCGTAGTTGGGAGGTGGAGATGGAAGGGTTGCTCAAGGTACGTTTTTGTATGTTGTCTTTTTTTTGGGATCTGTTTGATCGAATCGGTGGATGTAGGACATGTATGGGGCTATCAAGAGTCAGCAGATTCTGCAACCGCTTGGTATGCTTTCCTCGACTCGTTCATTGCGATCCTCATCGAGGCTTGGCGTAGCCCATCATGCCATGGCACGCAGTCGAAGCTTACGAGGGCCTCCCGATCGACTGACAACGCTGAAAAGGGGTAGTATCAGAGGAATCCAGTCCATCCTCGGTGCACCGTACAGCCCATACAGTAGTAACAGCAGTATCGACGGGCGCGCCAGTCCGTCGCCTAGCTTCGCGACCTCGACGCACGAAGTACGACATTTCAAGACTTTTTTTCTTTCCACGTCATTTTTTTTAGTACTGACCACTATTATCATTTCTAGGGATTGCACAGTTCCATGGCCGCGTTTCTCACGCCTGCCCTCGGTTTCGCGTCCAACTTGTCCCACACGATCATACGTGAAACTCAAGAAGACGAAGATCGGAGCTTTCAGAGTCATGAATCCAGCTCGACCACGATCAGCATTACGGATGAAGAACTGGCATTGCTCGGTGCACCATGGGCAAAAGAGGGCATGCTGTGTCGCAAGCAGTACTGGGAATCCGCTGGAAAGCGAGCGAGGTCCAAAAATTGGCTCGACGTCTTTGTGGTCATTCAACGCGGCGAGTTGAACATGTTCACCTTTGGAGAACACGGAGGGGGTGGGTCTGGTATCGTCGGTGGTGGTAACTGGCTTGTACGTCGTTGGGGTTTCTATCGGACGCGACTGATTCATCACTGTGCCATTTAGGAAAACGCGAATTCGGTTGGCACTGTCCACCTCGCGCATTCCTTGGCGCATGCGCTACCGCCCCCGGGATACAGCAAACAACGACCTCATTGCATGGTGTTGACGCTTGCCAACGGCGGTGTCTATTTCTTCCAAGCAGGCACGGAAGAACTCGTCAACGAATGGGTCTCGACGTGCAACTACTGGGCCGCTCGGACGAGCAAAGAGCCACTCGCGGGCGGGGTTTCCAACATGGAATACGGCTGGAATCGCATCTCGGATACTCACTCCCGATCTGTCTCGGACAATGACCCGTCCCGTGAGTTTGACCGCTCAGATGCCCTCAGCGTTCGGAGTACTCGCAGCAATCGAAGCAAGTTTGGTTGGCGAGAAGGGGTGGCGACCGTGCGAGCGCCGCATTCGCCATGGAAAGAGAGGATGACGATCAATGATTGGAAGCCGCCTATACCGCCGATGATATCGAGTATACACGACGAGGAGACGCAACTGGAGGCGCTGCAAAAGTATGTAGGGATGTTGAAGAAGGATCTCAAGCATCATAACGAGCTACGTGAACCGATGGTTGCTTTGGTGAGTGCCAAGATTGGTCCTCCCCCCTTGTCGATGGGCCCTGTTCTGTTTTTGAAGAAGAAGAAAAACTGACGGGTCCGTCCAGTATGAACCTCGTTCGGTCAATGGCGCCAAGGCGCAGAGCAACTGGGAGAAAAAGTCTCAGTATCTCTTGACTGAGATTGTCAAATACGAATCTTATATCGACTCGCTTCAATCTGCGATGACTCTCCGACTGAAGAAGAGGGGTGAAAAGGCGCTGGAGAGGGCCCTTGGGGGTTCCTTGCCCGACGATGATCTCACGCGTTCGAGGACGGTGCGGCGGAGGGAACGTGATTCCGAGGAAGACACGATTGCAGAGGCAGACGAACAGTTGTCTGTCGCTGGTTTAGGCTCCTCGCGTCTTCATCGTCGAGAGACGGCTGAAGGCGGTCATTGGTAGTAAATACTAAACATATCATACTCGACTTTTTCCTTCCCTTAATAGACCCCATCCTTTTCTGTACACTTTGGGAGTGTTGGAATATTTATGTATGTATGATATCTCACCTACCTTTTTTTTTTTTTTTTTTGCTGTTTACTCTTTCCCACTCTTTATGGACGTTTTTGCTTCTCTGTCTCAAATGAATGGATACTTATTCTGACGTGATCAAAGGAGTGGCAAGGGGTAGTTATGTGCTAGATAAACTAGCAAGGTCCGTACTGAATGGGTCGCGTGAGTCGTTTTGATCGCCCAGGTTGTCCATATAGGCGTGACATACCTTGGCTGCAGAAACGACTGCCTCGAGACCGCTCGCGGACGCCTGTGGTCCCCACTGAGACCCACCCTGGTTCGGGGCATACCACACAGAGCCAATGTTGTCCATAGCGTCCATTGCGTTGTGATCCACCGCGGCGTACTGCGCCCCCAAGAAACCGCTATACTTGGCAGTGACCGACGCGTCGTTGGCCCAGTCCAAAAAGTATTGGACGTGTTTCATCCATATACCCTGTAAATTCGGTTCCGAAGGTTAATAAGCGTCGTCGTCGTGCGTGTAAAAGGGGGGGAAGATGTAATGTGTAATAGTCTTACCTTGAATATTTGCTGTGGAAAAAGAAACAAAAGGAGGAGCGGGCGTCAGTATGACCACCGGGACGGATACACG
>JBBPQD010000593.1:0-10332 GCA_038092355.1 Caloboletus inedulis
CAGATGCAGACGAGGGATGGCGGCGGGGCGGTTCTGGTGCGTCTTCCATTGGGGCGGAGCGCTGGCGATCACGTCCCCCATGTTCGGGGGGCAGAGCAGGGTAATATGGCTCGTCCGGTCGTACATGCGCCAATTCGCGTGGCGACAAGGGGTGAGCTGTGGAACCAACTCAGTATGAGAGCATCATAGGAAATTGCAGAGACCTACGTGTTCGGGGTTCTCTGGGGCCGCCTATTTGGATAATGGTAGGAGGTGCCGAAGGCGGGAAGGGAGAATGAGCTTCGGTTGGGTCTCCCGGTCCTCGGGTGGACCTGGTTTCGGATGGTGGAGCGCGTGGCCGATCACCAGCATCACGTTCTTCAGTATCTGGAGGGTGTTCAGAGCGACCACTGGGACGGCGATGAGCGGAGCGTCGGCCTGGATCTTCTGGGGAGTATTCCCTCTCAGACCCCTCAGGTTGACTCGTATCACCTCGACCACCACGCCTACCTTCTGGATAATCGTCGTAACGACTATATCCTCGGCGCCTCCTACCGTCCGGTGAGTAGTAGTCGTCGTAGCGACCATATCCTCGGCGCCTCCTACCCTCCGGTGAGTAGTAGTCATCGTCACGGTATCTGCGGTATCCACGATCACCAGGGGAGTACGGGCGACGGTATCGGTATCCATGTCGAGGGTCTTCATACTCAGGGGAGCGATATCGCCCACGGTAGCTTCTATCATCCGGGGAGTAAGACCGAGAACGTCGACGATTGTCAGGGTGGCTGCGTCGGCCGGAAGGAGAACGTGAGACTTCGCGAGGGGGAGAACGCGAGACTTCATGAGGGCGGTGATGTCTTTCCGGACTATACGCATGTGATCCGCCAGTCGAAAGAGGGAATGGTTGTATGGTAGGGGATATGTGCACACGGTCATCGGATGGTGGCCCAATTATGGTCGCAGGTACTACAACTGGAGAACGATCCTCGCTACTTTGAACGACCACGACAGGCGGCCTTGTGCTTGTCCTAGAACTTGCTCGAGATGGTCAATACGATCCTTGTACCAATACCGGCGGGTGGATGACAATGGGTGTCTGCTGTATAGGCACAGGGGGTTGCTCGACAGTTATGCTCGGAGGCACAGGGATCCCAGGCTGCAATGGCGCACCCTGGTGTCCTGGTTGAACAATGAAGGGTTCCGAGCCTACGCTTGGCTGGACTATATGTCCTGGAGGGGGGACCGGGGCGGCCTGCGGGATATTGATGACCGTTTGTTGAGGCGGGAGGCCGCCAAGGGAAGGTACGATCGGCACGACATTGGTTACATCGCTGGGTAAGATAGGTAGAGCTCCGGGACTGGGAGGCGGTTGGTATGTCTGCTGGCTGGGTGTCGAGCTTCCTGAATCGTGCCCGGTGTGCGACGGTGGAATGATTATCGTACCCTGAGCAGGCACCGGAAGAGGTGAACCCGACTCAATCGACGGTGTCGACGGTATCACTAGCTCGTCAAGTTCAGGTTCACCGTGAGCATACGCACCTGGACCCAACGGGTGATGTTCCTCGTACGGCGTTCCTGCGGGGCGAACGGGACCCATGGGTCCCACGTATTGCCCAGGTTCTGGCATTGCCATTCGCCATCCCAGGGGCGGTTCAGGAATAACGGGGGAGTGGACACTCGGCGATCGTTCAAACCCAGGCATGACCGGAGCTTGGAGATCAGCTTGTGGAACGAACCCAGCAGGATACGGGCCAGGGGGGACTACTGGTGGTATAGGACCTCCAAGACCGGGAGGGAGTGGTGGAACAATGAAACCACCTGGACCCTGACCTATATTCACAGGCTCAGGTGGAGGCCCCGCCTGAGGTTGCTGAGGTTGAGGCATAGGTATACCTGCGCAGAGTCATATATCAATGTTAAATTCATGCTGAACTCGAGATATTGGGACCAACCTGGCCCTGCGCCAACACCCAGGCGGCCCAAATCGGCCCTCAGCTGATCAATGCGAGCAGTGACAGCCCGCAACTCGGCTTGCCGATCTTGCACATCTCTTGCGAGCCAGTCATTGAGACCACCCATGTACCTCATCAATTCACGCTGCTGATCCACTGTTGCGAGTTGTGCGAGCCGGTGTTCCTATTCAACATTATCATCACTGCCCGAGAATGTTTGTAAGGGATGCTCACTCGCAGGATTGCCATCAACGTGTCAAACAGGGGTAGTTGAACAACGGTCTGAAGATCTGTCAATCGGATGCCGCATGAGACATCCAGTATTACTCACCGGACCCGGTGGCATTGGGACATAAGCTGGACATTGGGCTTGATCACCTGGTCGTCGGGGTTGTCCATCTATCACAGGGGGCGGTGGCACGACACCCCCCTGAAGAACATAAAACACCTTAGCCTTACTTGGTTGGAATTGGCAGCACAGCGTACCTCAGGTCGGCGTCGGTACCAACTGGTGGATCCACCAGTGGGGTCTTCTCCTCCTAAGCCTGGCGGGGCGGTTTCAGGGCGATCATACAAGTTATCTGGCTGAAGTCGACGTCAGACCAAGTTTCAAGGGGCAGGTAAGAGACCATACCAGGAAAGGCCCAGGGGGGCGTACCATTGGAGTCCGTTCTGGCCGTGGCTCTGATTGGGACGGAGAGGGATCATGACTGGTATGTTCCGCTCTGGGTGGACGAGGCGGTATATCGTGAGGGGTTGGTTCCCCGGTCCTTGGCTGTCTTCCAGGAGGTTGAAGAGGGGCCCTGGGTCGATGAGGGCGTCGAAGTGGCGGATGCAATGATTCTGGGGACCAGATTGACTGTTGCGGGAACGGAGGTGCCGTGTCTGGCCTTAGTACCGGACTCGTACTCCTCGACCGAGATGGCCGCGGTGCGGGTTGGTAGACGAATGGAATCAGTTGGGGTGGTGGCTGGATATCCGAGGGAACAGGTGCAGGTGGTACATTCAGTAAGTCCATCAGTTGTTCATCCAATGAAGGACCAGCTTGGCGGGGTGCAGGCATGTGAATGGGAAGGCGGCCCCGTTCCTGTACTCGGAGCATATCCCTCCAACGAGAAAGCAAACTGTCTGCATCAGTTTGGGAATCCTCCGATTCTGTGATAGAACCGTCTTCCCTGCGTCTGCTTACTCTTTCAATCGTGTCAGAAATTCGGACGGTCTCCGTTGCCTCAACGTCGGTCGGTCGTTGTTGCCGCAGAGTTGTGGCCTGCTGGGCGTCGATCAACCTCTCAATGAGTGTCTCGATATGGTGGAACCGTTCAAACATTTCCGTGTTATCGTGCGGTGCAGGTCTAACTTGCCGAAGCTCATCCAACATTTCGTTGGATGAGGTCTGCCCTTCCCAGAGCGCCGCCGTTTGTTCCCGTAGTTGAGTGAGCATATCTCGGATAATGGTCATCGTGATCTCTTCCACTGGTCGGGCTGTCTCACTAGAATCCGTGGATTCTGTAGAGGGCGTCGGGGACGAAGGGGGAGGAGTAGGGGAAGACGACGATGAGGTAAGAGAGAGCGTTGGCCCGGGTGATGACTCAGAAGACGAGATGATCGAGGGGGTAAGATCAGACGAAGGCGACGACAGTTCCGATTGCCAGGCAGGGGAATGCGGATGCATCACCACTTCCTCTTCATCCGTACCCAAAAGGCTAAAATCGTCGTCGTCCGAATGATGGGAAGACAAGAAAGACATCGATGATCTCGTTGAGCTGAGTGAAGGAGACCTGATAGGAGGTGGTGTGAGCGCGATTGGGATCAAACCTGGCCGCGATCGAGGTACAGCTGACGCAGCTCTGGACTCCGAGATGACACTCATGGCGCCTACACCCTGGTCCCTACGGTCGGAGAGGGCACTAACGGCACCGACAGACTGGTCCCTACGGGGAACAGCGGGAGGCTCTGGCCGTTCTGCGACGACAATCCTCTCGGTTGCAATCAAGTGGGTGCGTACATATTCCGATAGATCGTACAGTTCGTCTCGAATTATTCGTACGTTTTCGGAGATTTCGTGAGTTTCCTGACCCCTGAAATGATCCATTTCGTGAATATGGTGAAGTAACCGGTCAATTTCCTGTGTTATGACCTCAGTGTGCTCGGGGTGTGTGTGCGTTGGTTCCGTCTCCAGCTCTGAATGGATGGAGGGCTTGTTAGTTTCCGGGCTACTGAGGCTGAGACTGGGGGAAGGCGCAGGAGAATAGACAGGAGAATAAACGGGGGCAGGGGATTCAGGAAGTGGCACCATTGTTGGATGAGGGTACTACGCGCGATGAGACATGGAACATACGGAACTACATGAGGTACTCACATAATGCACTGAGCTTATGCTTGAGCTACGAAGACTTGACAAGAGGGAAGGTTCCGTTGATACCTCAGAAGGGGCTGGAGCATCAGCCAGTGACACGATATCGTCCTCCGCCAGACTGATTCTAGCCGAAAGACTAGAAACACTAGACACCGTGGACGGAGTGCGAGACAAAGACGAAGATGCCGTAGACGTGATCGAGAGAGGGGTTGGACCACTAGAGGGTGAGGAAACGGACTGGGTAACCGGAGCGGGCGGCGGCGGCGGCGGCGGCAGTGGTGGTCGAAGAGATGTTGATACTACTGAAGTGGTGATTGTTTCTGTCATAGCCGTCAAGCTTCCGAAACTGGTTAATGGGGAAACACTGGGGCGCATAAACGATGTTTCAAAGGAGGTATCACGCCCATCCTGAATTTGAAGCGACTGCGTGAGAGGCGTCGGCTGAAGCTGTGACGATTCGTATGAAATGTCGGTTTCTGAGGCCCACTCGGACGGATGGATAGAAGGCGACGACTCCGTAGTCGCCAATGGGGCCGGTGATGGGAGACCCTCTTCGCTCACGGGGAGATCGCTCATAACGAACTCGGAAGACTCGCTACTGGATACAGTTCGCATCCGAGATGACTCGTCTTCAGAGCTCGACTCCGCGGTCGGGGGTAGAGAGATCGAGAGCTCACCGGAGCTCACTATCGACGATGATGGGGGGACTACCGTTACCTCGAGGTGCTCTGATTCGAGGTCCCGACTAGCGCTCGACATAGTGGGACTGAACTCAGAGGGAGGAAGCGGTACGGATTCGGGGGTGATGTCCGGAAGGATATCTGACTCCGAGGATTGCAGCGAAGGAACGTCTGTAGGTGATTTCGGAGGAGGTGTCGGTGCCCTCTCGACGGGGAGATCGACGGCCAACGAACGCGGCGTGCTCGCCTCGGAAGGGATTGTCTTGCACACAGACGCGGTCTCGTAATGAGTTTCCGATGGCTCCGTACGCTCGCACTCGCAGAGCGCCGCCGTGACAAATTCTGTTTCCGTCTCCGTTTTGCACTTCTCCGCAGTCGCATATTCGGATGAGACATCCGAAGCGCACCGGTCCACCGTGTGGAACTCGGTGGAGGCCTCGGTTTTGCACTGTTCGACGGTTGCATAGTCGGTCTCGGAAGGGATCGAAGGTAATGACTTAAAGGATGCAGTCGACGGGGAATTGGCAGTTTCGTACCCTTCACTACCCGAGCTGTCCGGGATCTCGAGGGCAGACAGAGCTGTGGTGGAAGGAGCGGGAGTCGGAGTATTAGAGCGGCTTCTTGTCCAGGTGCTTAACGTGGAGCGACTCTGTGAGGCGGTGTAACCCGAAGCCACATTCTCCTTCTCGGAAGAGTAACTCCTGCTGTAGCGCCTCCTACGAATTCCGGGGCTCCTAGACAAAGAGGATGGAGACGTTGACGTGTAGCTGCTGTAAGTGTACGATCCATCATGTGAGTCACCTAAATAGGAATTCGACTCAGTACGCCTGTAGGAAAGCGTCGAAGGAACAATTTGTGTATTGGAGCCACCGGACGTGAACTCGAACGCCGTCTCGTCAGTTACAATACCAGTTGTGGTTCGGCGCGCATCGGATGAGGAAGTGGAAGAATCTGACATAGAATAAAATGAGTTTGTGGTTGTGCGGGGCTCGCTCGACGACGTCTTCGAACCAGCAGAGAAAAAGTTATCGTCTGAGATATCAGACAGGGGACGCGTCTTGGTTTTGCCACTGGGGGGAGGGGTGACCCGCACTTCACCGCTAAGCCTAGGGCCGCTGGACACAGTCACCGGTGACCCATCACCCAAAATAACACCACCAACAAGACTTAGACCGAACCCGAGGCCAGGCTTCGCATTCCTCGCTCGACTGACTGCGGAAGCGAACTCCTCGTCAAGATCGGTAAGTGAGCTTGTGCGACGGAGGGAACTGCTTCGACTGGGTGCAATGACACGTGGGTCGCCAGGATAGAGGAAAGACTGATTGGACACGGCTGCATCGTCCGTGGTACGCGTGTGGTGCGGAGGGAACGACGGAGCACGCGATAGCGACCCCATGCTCGAAGAGTCCGAGAACGTGTGCAGGTCCGACAGGCTAGGAATTGTGTGCAGAGGTGGGACAAATACAGTCGACGCTGAACCGGAGCCAGAGCCAGCGCCAGAAGCGCTGGTGGTACTCGTCATGGAGTGGATTGTTCTGATCGAGCCCATAGGGGAACCAGGCTCTGAACGGCTCGGCAACGTAACAGAGCGATCCAACGCTTCCCTGCGAGAGATCATCAACGAAACGAGATTTGCAGAAGTAAAAACATGACACACCAGATGGCACTAACCCAGCGGACTCTCTCCCTTGCACTTTCTGCAGCAAGCCGCTCGACGCCGTCACTGTACAGAAGCTGGAAAGGACATAATAGCTCCATCAAAGGAGGACAGTCACCCTCGGCGATTTGAGCACGAGCGGCGATCGTCCCGACATCTTCTTTCGCGCTGGGGTGGCTCGGGGAGGGCACAGAGCGCACTTCGGTGGAATTGAGCAAATCCAATGTTACGACGCCTCTGCCTCCGCCGCGAGCAATCCAAGACAGTAGTAACATGTGGGGGTATAGCAATGCTTCGCAACGTTGCCAGCGATACGGTGGTCCGGAATGCACATTTAGGTACCACAAATCACCGATGCGGAGTGGCTGGAAGTTATGGTTAGCGTAACGAAATCAAAAACACGCTAGCGCACACCTCTCGATTGTCCCGTGCGTAAGCGCCCAGCTCGGTCATATCAAAGGGTGGAGGTATAATGCTGCTGACGCTCTTTGGGGTCGTCGGTGGATTGTGACCGTTACCTGTATTCTCCGAAGTAGGTTGCTGGCCCCTCTCGACCCGTGAGGCACGTCTACGGAGGCCAAAGAGACCTTTAGACTGTACTCCGGGCGAAACGGATGACTCAGTAGACGACTGAGCTGTTTTTCCGGAAGCTGGCGTACGCTCTTTCCACGCTTCGACGAGGTTGCGGACCGACATGAGAGGAGAACGCGGAGATGTTTGAGGTCGGCGCAAGGATGAAACCGTCGGAGAAATGGCAGACGAGACCGTCGCACTCCTTGCTTCCGCAAAAGTGTTGGAGAACGTGCTTGCGAAGTCACTCGGGCTTAGTTGCGTGCCACTCCTGCTAGTCGTCGTCATCGGCCCCCTGGTAGGTGGTGCCAAAAGAGACGAAGATGACAAGGCTTCTGAAACGGAAGACGCAGAGGAAATGGCCGAGCCAGCCTTGCTCTTCGCCGGGGACGAGGGGCGGGAACCATAGCCGGTGGACGTCCCATAGCCGGTTGTCGTATACCCGTAACCGGTCGTGCTGCTCATATACGGGGTAGACTGGCTGTGCGGGAAGAATGGACTGTGGGCACGATTGCCCGGCATCGACGACGTACGAGAGTGACCGTATGAAATATCGGAAGGAGTTGCTCGATCTTCGAAAAAAGCGATGAGGTCGCCAGTCCTTTTTCCGACAGGCCGGTCGGAGGTCAAATCTGTCACAGATCGACTGTGTAAATGACCGGGGGACGCGGTACTGATACGATGGGCGGAAAGGCGGGGTCCTTCAGGAGTCGGGTTCGCAGGTCGAGCAGCGTCCCGCAGGTAGGATATAGGACGCGAGGGGACATTCTCTGTACGTTCTGAGATCGTGCTCAGGCGGTTGCCTTCACGGTTATAGATGGAATATGTATCAAGACTGGTTGAATACGATGGGGTTGTCCCCGTGTAAGACGACGGTCCGGAGCCACGCGACCACTCAGTGAGCATGTCCTCGGTACTGTCGAGTTCGTTGTCGAGATCATTCAAAGCTGCCTCTACCTCGGCCGTTTCTTCTACGGAGTTTTCTTCGCTGTATGAATCGTACGAAATGCCAGACCTGGTTGGGGAGACATTGACACGCCGCATGTGCCGATCCGATGTGGCACCCTCGCTGTCTGAGGAAGCAAGCGGTGTGTCTGAAGTGGCTCATCAGATCGAAAGAGTGCACCACAAGGAAGACACGCACCAGAGCTCGTGTAAGAGTATCTTGATGGAGAGAAGATGGATTGTGAATGAGTAAAGGAGGAAAACGTTGCGGTCCCAAAGGGGGGGGACCTGGGGTCAGTACTGGAACTGGAACTAGACATGGTCAGTACATCGGCAAGGGGTATACAAACGGATCAGTGCTTGTCGAGGTCACGAAGGAAACTCAACCAACAGCAATTTTAATTTAGGGCAGACCCACTCGCGCTCGCGTCAAGTCACATGATCGTATCTCACCGCTTATGTAACCTATTCCCATCCTCCTCGTCGGGCGACACAGCAACCAACTCCACATCACCATCATGGCCGACGATATGGACGTTGACCCGCCCGCAACGACATCGGGAAAGAATGCAAAGGACGACACAAAGGACAAGAAGAGATTCGAGGTCAAAAAGGTACTCATCCCATCGCTCCTCATCATCTCCCTCTTAGATCCCCGTCTAGTGGAATGCCGTAGCGCTATGGGCTTGGGGTGCGCATGTCCACCCCTGTCTTACTAGATTAGACTCACACAGACACAGACATCGTGGTCGACAATTGTGCCATCTGCCGCAACCATATCATGGATCTTTGTGCGTGCTCTCTCCCCGCATGTTAGATCTAACCCTGTTCCCCGTTAGGCATCGACTGCCAGGCAAACCAAGTATCTGCATCAACAGACGAATGCAATGCCGCTTGGGGCATCTGTAACGTGCGCACTTTCCTCTCGTCGCCTTCGCTGGGAACTGACCCAGCCCCAGCACGCCTTCCACTTCCACTGTATCTCGCGGTGGCTCAAGACAAGGAACGTCTGCCCATTGGATAACCGCGAATGGGAACTACAGAAGTGAGTTTTATCCCTACAATATCCGATCTCGAGATCTAACCTTGTCCGATGCCTGTTTCACAGATACGGTCGTTGATTCGTTTTCACCGTCTTTTCCCGAAAACTGTACCATAGACGTCTTCTATCCCTTCAAGTGTACCAACTTCTTCCGCCGTATCATTATATCTGATGAGCTACTCCCTCGAGTTCTCATCAACTGTGAGCCCGAAGTTGGTCGATAATGCTGGGACGGAACCAGACGGACATCGAGTGCAGTATCGGTTATATCGTTTAACGAGGCAATCACCTAATACAAAGAATCATTACGGATGATTCGAGGGCTTCTTTGTTTCCATGGTCCCGCAAGTCAGAGACAAGGGGGAGAAGATGCGGCACACGACGACAAAAACGCACTCATATCTGCAAACCATTCTCCGACGGACTGGCCCGGGAGCGTGCTGACAACATCCTTTCGAGCTCTTCTCGTAGTGCCTGACCTTGAAGTGGAAAGACAGGCCATGACTTTTCCCATCTCTCCTCGAGTAGCGAGCTCCAATTTGGCGATGGCGTCGGTAAAATATGAGAGAAGTCTTTTACATCAAAATGCTTACTACCCTATGGTTTTGGGCCACATTAAGGTCATTTGGTCCCTAATTAGAAGATGGAAAACGGGCGGCTGACCTGGAGGGATCCCCCGGGCGTAAGACTGCTTGGATATGTTGCAAACCGAATGGCCGAGCACTGCTCAATGATTGGGTCTGAGCCACTTGCAAGGTACACGTCAACTGCCGTCGAGTCGTGCATGCGGAACTAGGAGCAACAATTAATCGAAAGTAATGAGAAACGAGAAATATCGTTTATTTTACCTGATGGCAACCAACCACGACCACACATTCCGACAAATTGTGGAGAATGATACTGCCGGCGATTTGTGGTAACAAAATGACGGATCTAGAGACCCGTCGTATATGGAGCGCAGGGATCTTTGTGCCATCGCCGCCGTTGGGGAGTAAATTCACAATACAGTTGTCAAGATCAGATATCGAAACCTCCATTGGGGAGTTAGGAGAGCGAACATCGAGGATGGTCAGGTAGCGATGAGAGAAGGCGGCCAAGGTCTTTGTAGACTCGATCACGGTTGACTGTGATTTTGTGGGAGGAGACCCGGC
>JBBPQD010000594.1:0-10314 GCA_038092355.1 Caloboletus inedulis
GGCGCGACCGCATTCCAGAGTATTGCTAGAGTCAGCGGTACTGGGGCAGTTTGTATGTCGATGCGCTGGTCCGTGGTGCCCATCTTCGAGTGAGAGCGTGAAAGAATTGGAGGTAAGAGAGGAATTGTCTGGATAGTTCAAAGTCGAAACCGCTAGCCGTTGTGGATTCGCGAACAGTGGAACTCCACTCGAGGTGGTCACGACTGAGTTGAGCTATTGAGCTCCGACACGTCTCGATTGTCGTTGTTCACTATCTCCGATTGTTGGTCCACCCACGATTAAGAATTGGTTTTGATAAGCTTCGCCCCTTGGAAACACACTAGTCCACTGGAAGATTCATATTTGATTGCGAGTTATCCCTTAAGCCATGGTTCAGCAAGCGAAATCCATGCAGAAACTGTTGAGACAATTTACTTCACAGCAGCGTTTCAACGAGAACTTGTGACCACTCTGTACCGGCCGTCACTGGTAAATGTGAGTTGACAAGAGGAGAACTTGCCGGCTACTATTACTGAGCCGGACTACAATGCAACGGGGTATTCACCGGCAGGGTCTGGTAGCTGGCACTCACAACACGGCGAATGCGGGTCAAAGCGCTCGTCGCCAAGTAATTGACAACCGACTGTAGACTAGGGAAATTACACTCTGAACCGTGATATTGACCGAATGAAAAGGGTTACTCGCCAGACTGTCTGTGATCAGTGTCTAATACGATTTTGATCCACCAACAATCCCAACGTGCCAATGAATGGCGGTCCTTGAGTTCCTCGGACTTGAGTATGATGGTGACTATGCAATCTCCGTCCACGTGCTACCGATTTTAAGAATCCTAGCGAGAGCTGCCTACCTCAAATACACCGAGTAAAACATTGTACGGGCACTCGAATCCTGACCGAAAGTTTTCGGCTGTCGCTGACCCAATGTCCCAGCTGGTATGGATACACAGTTCCGTGCGTGCGCTCGGCTTACTTACCGCTGAATGACAGTCGTAGACCATGGTGTTCCGTCACTGTATGGGTGTGGTGTCGTCTTTGTAGGGAGCCTCGGCAACGAGCAGCGGGCCCTGTTGTCACGGCGGGACGAGGAGGGCATTACGGTCGCATGTGGAGCTAATGGGGAGACTTAACGCCGTGCTGGACGTCCTTGAGAGGCTGCTCGAGGATGTTCGCGTCGTCGACCCTTGCGAGGGAGCACGCAATGTCTAATTCAATTTTTCTCGCACGGTGCCGCCGATGACGAACCTGGGGAGTCGGACGCCAATGATGATCATTAGCTCCTTCAAAGAGAGGAATTTCGACAAGGAACTGCGTCTGACTTAGTAATGATCGTGATGAAGTGGGAGGGCAGGGACAGCTTTTGAGCCCGCCTGATAATCAAACAATCTTCAAGTTGCTAGCTCTGAGTTGCGAGACGATGCCGACCACACTCTGCCCCTCCCTGCAAAACTCGGTCATTCACGCCAACGGTGAGTATAACATGCACGACAATGCAGCTAACCTTCTGCGAGTCTCTGTTTGGTGCACTCAACGGTCTGCTCCACTCTACTCATATAGGAAACACTTGACTTTGCTCAACGATGAATCACCATCTGAGAAACAGGCACGTCGCAGAAGTTGGTGCAAGAGTAAGTTTGATGCATGGCGAAACCTTCTCCTGCACCACCTGCGCACTGTGTAGGAGACTTCCACTTCGCAAGCGGGACCCCTGCTACATCTCCCCATCTCTTTTGCTTCCAGCGCTCCGAGATCACCAAGTTGCCGTTCCTCTACTTCGTCATTGCCTAGATTTCGTCCACCCTTTGGTTTCGTCGTCCCATCACCATCTTCCTTCCCACCCAGGTTTCGCCCCTTTGTCCTGTCTTTCTGATCCTTATCTTGCCACCCCCATCCCCTTCGCATCCTATCCTTTCGCGGGAGGATACTGGGGATATCACCCTCCTTGATCAGCAACCTCATCACGATAAGGCTCAATTCTTTGCTCTTGAAATCAGCGATAGCCCAGGGACGACATGCTGCTGTTTAAGATTTAAGTAACTGCGCACGCCCCCTTCGAGTGGGCGCTCGAGTCCTATCCCCTGAATCTATGGGGCCCAACATTTGGAGGTATATCCAATACATCTCAATCAATGCAAATAAAATCTCACGACGCGACTACTAAACAGGTTATGTGGGGGCAACCATGTCCGTACCCCGTTTCGTTCCATGAGAAATGTTTCAAACCTGGGCGTCGTCACTAAGTTGACGGGGCGTATCCTTGAGTCACGAAAGCCGGGTCCACTGACCTTGCATAGATTTGCTGACGTTTTTCAGACCGCAATGGCACTCGCGGTCGCATGGGTACAATTCATATATTTTGCATACCATTTCAAGAGTCGGAATGCGTGATTCAGGCAATTACTTGTAAGAAATTTGGTTGGTTGCCTGATTCATTGTCTGGCTCTCTTGGCTGGGACAGGTCGCTATCCCCAGAGCGGTATGGCATCCCATTCGCGTCCGGGAGTGATATCCATGAGACGTTTTCAAAGAGGTTGACATTCAGCGTACAAATGTGAGCTCCTTGATGGCCAATCGATAGGTTATACCGTTACGGGATGTGGGTAGGTCAGCCCTGCAGTCGATCTTCATTCCTTCATCTCACGTGCTTTCAGTCACCGGCTCAGTGGTACGTGCCAGCTCCTGGGTCGTTCCTCCGCTGGGGTCTGACAGCCACGATGCCTAGACAACTCTCGCTGTGGTTCAACTGAGCAAGCCATTTATTTCCGATCATCGGTTTTCGCATCTCATCGATGGTAGCCCTAGGAGCAAGTAGGCCGCTTTCACTTTGAAAATACCCATCAGAATCTCATGCTCTTCTACCGTCGATACTAGAACACATGGGGATCAGGAGGTTACGTGTCCCATTGAAACGCAAAAGCTGGAACCTGAAAACCGACGATCTTCCCCCCCTTTCCTCTCCAGGTCTGGAAACCGAATGGAGCGTACTGTGGTGGTCATTTTCGTGCAAATGGGCCTCTCTTGACATGGTAAGCACAGGGCTTTGCCTTCCAGCTGAGATACTGCCGAAACGTGCGTCGTCGGCGTCGTATGTCTCTCCGCCCAACCGTTCATCGTCCTCTTTCTTCGTTAACCGTTCCTTTATTTTCTTGAAGAACGTGCAGGACGAGCTTGGACCCGAAATCATCGTACCTACGATCCAAACGGAACCATGATGTCATGGTGACGATGCTGTGTGTGTGGTTGGGGATAGATAGCATTCGCGTTCGCATCGAACATTTGGGTTTGGGAGGGGGGGCGCGAGCGCGCTGGATGTACTGCCACAACTACGACCAAAGCGTATAGTCGTCGTAGTCGTATACTATACGCTTTGCACGCGTACATATGCATTTATCACACAGACTCACCACGCCGGGTGGAATGTTTGGCCGCGTACCCATGTGCATCACAAACGTCCTTGAATATATCACGACGTTCTTGCCAACACATACGCTGACAATCTGACACGGCCTTTCTCCCCCTGATACCGTCACATCCTTGGACTAGGCTTCACAAGATGGGGGTGGAAGAAAAAAAGAGGGCCCCAGGCATGATCATGATCATTTACAACCACAACCATCGTTCTCCTCCAACCCAGAAACGAACAATTTCACAAAAAGAAAAAGAAAGATCACATGACTAAAACACAACAACATCACGCCCTCCCCCCATCATCGCGTGATCCCCATCTTCAAAAACGCACCCACCACCTCCACCTCGTCATACCGACCCGGACTCTCCGACGTCTTCTTTGAATAAATATATCGCAAGGTGTTTCGGAAATGGCGTTGGATCATCTCGGGCGAGGCGACGCCTTCGATTCGTTGGGATGGATGCAGGTAGGACGTCGAGGACGCGGGCGAGGTGATGCTGTCGATCGACGAGGTGATGAGCTCCACGAGGGAGACGATGAATTTGGGGGCGACCTAGTCAGCATGACGGGAGAGGAAAGAGAGAAGTGTATGAGACGTAGAGACGAGGGGGTGGAAACGTTAGACACGTTTGCCCATGAGAAGAGAGAGAGAGAAGAACATACCGCAGGCGCCCCACGATCAAAGTAATACAAATATCGATCGAGCGTGTCACAGTATATCTGAACCGTGACGATCTCCTCCGTCGCCGAATGTGCGATACGGAGCGATTTCTGAAGACATTCGAGCACGCGCTTGCTATCCTGGTGTGGGTACTTGATATATAAAAAGATACACCCAGAACGGAACCGGAGGGGAATACGTCAGACAAGGCGCAACACGGAGCACTGATGCGATCGGGGAAACGACTCACAGCCTTGGCGCCCTCGCCTTCGTCCTTTTCTTTAACACCCTCTTTACGCTCCCCGTCTCTCTTATCCTCTCCCTCTCCCTCGGTCCCCTCTTCCACCGCCGCCTCCGCCTCCTGCCACCACAAATGACTCGCAGCATGCACCGCCGTCGCCTGATGCGGCTTCTTCAACAACTTGGCGCCATGCAACGCCGCCTTGGTAATCAACGTATCGTACCCGTCCACCTCAAACACCCTCGCCCCTTGCAACGTCCCAATGATCAACGTGATCGCCGCCAGCTGCGCCCGACTCTCCGAGATCGAGTCTTCGTACACCGAAAACGCTTGTACGTAGAAATCATATGCGAGGTCTTCGAATCCGGATCCGCATTCAGACGCGATCTGCGCGGCGAGGAGGAATAGACGGAGTGCGAGCGACGGGGAGTCGACTTGGGTTGCGAGGATGGACGTGCATTCGCGGACGAATTTGAGGATGGTGGTCACTTTTGATTGCCAGTCGTCTTCCTGCGTTTAGGGGAGGGAGGCGGGGCGTCAGAAACAGAACCGCTTCGCGTGCCAAAAAGACCGGAAAGAATCGTTGTTTGAGCCTTACCAGATGTTCGCGGTTTTTATACCGCCGACAGAGCTTGATGCTTGAAGTGATGAGTGCAGGGAAGGTATAACGCATCCGTTCGCCTCCAGCCTCAAAGTGTCGACGTGCAGTTTGCAGCAACTATAACGTTTCCCACACACGTCAATCTCGACGTCCTTCCAAAGGTCAACAGCCAGAATCCATGGAAACACACACCTCAAACTGCACGGCCAACGACTCGGCCCGGAACAAATGAACCATCCTCGCCACCCAACCCTGCTCCTCAGCCATGTCCTCTTTCTCTACCACATATGGACCCTGTCTCCGTATCTCTTTCACATCTTTCACCGCCGAACTAGCAATGGCGTCCGTCTGATCCTTGATCAGCACATGACACAGGTCCAAGACGCCATCCACATCTCCGGGCGTCTCGATCACAGTTTCGTTCTTGAGTACGCTCGAGATGACGCTGTGCGCAATGGAGCGCCGTGTGGAAAAGAGTTGTTTGGTGAGAAGTGGAACGTAACGGGGGATAGCAAGCAAGGTAAGGACGGATTGGTAGGAGTTGATCGGGGCTACGAGCAACGCTGCAAGATTAGCAGCGGTTTGAGGGGCGTGTAGATCTGAGCTACAAAGGAGAGAAGGTATCAGGACTCGCGTGACGCGTGTGTAAAAGTAAATCGCACCTATCAGCATACTCTGTGATTTTGCCATGTGCGAAACCCAAAATCTGGTCGACGTATTCCAGTCTGTCTGGATAACAGCTGAGTGAGAGGTTGGTGAGCGAGACCAAGAGTGCCGTGATATCCTGTATTGACAAGTCCGGTCGGGCCTACGATCACAGGTCAGGTATCATCCGTCTGGATCTTGTTCGACGCACCTTGATCAGCTCGACGACTTGTTTCCAAAAGACTTCGAACAGCTGGACATCCTCTGGTACACCACGGAACTTCTTCACTGGCGACCCATCCTTTTCCTTCCCTTTCCCCTCTTCCAACGGGACCCCATTCACATTCTCGCCCTCGCCAGCGGTAGTACCTATATTCTTCTCCGATTCTTTCACTGCGCTCCCCCACGCGTCCTCCCCCTCACCCTCGACGTTGCTGGCTTCCGATTCGTGGTAAGCATGATTGGCCCTTTCTCTTGCCAACCGAACCTTTTCCGCCAGTCGCTTCGCAGCAGCCTCTTCCTGCCTCTTTGTCTCCTCTGGGTCCTCGCTCTCCGCTTCGCGTGCGGCATAAGCCGCCAGTCTGTCAATGAGCGCAATGACGATGAGTTTGATGTTGACTTTGGGGTGAAGTTGGGCTGTAGCGGATAAAAAGGGTCCGAGCGAATGTAGATGGAACTCGTCCGTGAACACCTAAGTCCCACAAAAACGGTGCCACGATGACGAAAGAGTTAACCTCTCGAAAACACACGTACGACGAGACACCCACCTGGATGACAACCTCCATCAAATATTCTTGCGCGATGACGTCCTTGCAGTTGACGACCTGCTCTAATATCGCCGGCAGTATACTCTTCTGGTACATCTCCAAATCGACACCATCGAGCTGGGAGAGCCGGACGAGATTTGTGCCGACGAGTATACGCAACTCGCGACGCTCCATTTCGCGCTTCTCCCGGTCACGCGAGTGACCTTGATGTTGAAGACGAACCCAGAGCTTGTTCATTTCGATAAAGTTGGTGAGGACGAACGAAATCGAATCCTGGAGGTTTCCTTGGGGACTGTGGGACGATGGGAACGAAAAGACGAAGAGCCGAGGTCAGGCGGAGGGGGAATGAAAGGGGATCGGCTTACCCGGCTTCGGTCCCAACAGGCAGGTAATCTCTCGTTTGACCACTGAGATAATGTCGTAGGAACAGCCCTCGTATGGGGTTCAACACGCCCCTACTCATTTCCATCATGTCCTTCATGATTTCCCTGACGGGTGCGTCGGGCATGGACATGTAGACCGAGCCGACGGTGATCATGAGATAGAGGCGAGGGACGATATTTCCAGCATATTGAACGAGCTCGTACAGATCCGCAAGATGGTGCCGGGATTGGGTGTGTGCGTCGTAGAGATAGTTGGAGAGATGACGTAGGGCGTCGAAAACGGCCATGTCTAGCGTTGTATGGTGTCAGACGTCGAAAAGAACCAACGTTGACAGGGTTGGTGATACGTACAGAGTTCGTAATATTGCTTGGGGGTGAGGGACGACGTGCGCAGTTCGGCGAGCATGAGACTGGCACTTTTGAGCGCGTCCATGATTTCATCGCTATCCTATGGATACGGCGTCAGTACCGAGACTCATTTCCGTTCCCCCCCGTCCGAGCACAGGGAGTGGAGACAGGGACGACGGAGGCGCAACGCACCAGATGACGCTTCATCTGGCCGACCTGTATCTTGACTGTCGCCAAAGACTCGCTGAGGAGCTTTGCCTCTTCAACGACAGTTGTGGTTGTGGTTGTCGTCGTCGTCGCCGTCGCCGTTGTGGTGGCCATCGTGTGGAACGGTGCGGGGCAGTGGTGGAAGGGCTCCGGACGTGTTGGGTTCCGCTGACAGTATGTCCACCCCTTCACCCTTTCCCGCGGGAGTCATATTATGTAAGCAATGATAGCAACGACCTTTCACAAAAGAGACATAGGATATTTATTTATTTATTTATTTCGTGCAGACAAGTAAAATCCCCATGTAAAGGCTCCGGTTTCCGTTCCGATCACAGATAGAGACATTCCGAGTCTCAACAACATCATGTCAAAACGCAAGCAAACCCACGACATGGACGTCGACAACGACGACGACAGCTCAGACGAACAAGTGCGCCCCCGTCCATGTATCCCATCTTCCCAGCTGATATCCACGCCCTACCCACACCAAGTAGACTCCCGCTGTCGTCGACGTCAACTTTGACTATTACAATGTCGACGCCGCCAACGACTATCACGCCATCCATCGGCTCTTTATCCAGCTCTTCGGTCCCGACGCCGAACGCGTTGAGACGGGCCCCCTCACTGACGTGGTCGTTACCGTGGCGGGAGAGAGCGGCGTGGGGAGTACGGTCAAGACGGACGAAGAGGAGGGATCGGATCCGTATGCAATTTTGACGGTGATAAGTTGTCGTGTACGTGTTTGTCTCGTGGGCGGTCGCTGCTAAGGACTAGCTAGTTCCGGGTAGAAAGTTGAAACACTGATGAAATGAATACAGGTTCATCCAGGTTTGCAAGGTTTGATCGACTACGTGCTCTCTAAAAGGAGCGCCGATGAGGGGTTCCACAGTACCCTGTCGTCGCTGCTGCAAAATCACGCTCAACACCATGTCGGGCTCGTCCTGAGCGAGCGTCTCATCAATCTGCCCGTGCAAGTTATGCCTCCGATGTACAGGATGCTCTCAGGGGAGATCGACGAAGCGATCGCAGAGGTGTGTCTGCTGTTCGGTTTGATACATATTTGATGGGACAACTTGTCTGCTCGAGTAGGGTCGAGAATATAAATTCACACACTATCTGTTCATTTCGCGCGTGTACCGTCTGTCGCGGGAAGAAGAGGAGGCCATGCTTGCTGCCCAGCGAAATTCGAAGCGGTACAAGTCGGTGTCACGTCTCCAGACGAAGCCAAGTAAGGACGGTGTCTATGGGTTCCATCCGGAAGACGAAGAAATCATCCAAGTGAGTGCGACAACACGGTTGGGGATGAGTGATCTGATGCGACATACAGCACGCGACGCATATAGTGACATATGCTTTTACGGACGCACCACCGCGCGATGCAGACAGTGTGGGGTTGGATCTGGCGGGCAGGGTGATGTTGGTACCTGCGGATAAATTCAAAGGATTGGTGAAAAAGATTGAAGCAACGTATGCGGTCGTGGAATCGGATGCGTGAGGCATTGATAGAATGTATTGAAAACACGCAAGAATTGGTCGGGTGAATCCTTTGTAGACGACTTTGAAGGACGCGGCATCGAAGACGACGGAGAGTAGAGGAACTGAACCAAACTGGTTCGGTTGGTAACGAGGCGTCGGTTTGAATGATGGGATTCGCGCGTTTATTCTTGACTGCGACCACATTGTGTTGCTCTGTTTGTATTCTGTGGCTGTTACGCAGCCAGACTGCAACGCGGGTCAAACTGGGCCGTCCCCAACAAGACTCAAGTCGCCTTCTTCGCTGCGTTTCGCAGTACCGCCCTCCTTGTCCTCGTCCCCGGGCCTCCTCCTCCTCGCTCCCATCCTTCTCCCCGTCCCCGTCCTCGTCCCCGCTTCCTCCCCGTCCCTCCTCCTCGTGTCCGTTGTCTCCCACGTAATCCCCATCAGCTCCCTTAGCTTATTATTCTCTCCCTCCAACATCATCGACGACCGTGGCAGCTCAGTCCTTGTCCTGACCCGTTCCCCTCTCTTTCCAAACCCGCTCCCCCCTCCACAGTGTGTCTTTTTTTCCTTCTTGCTTTTTCCTCTCACTCCGCTCACCCGAATAGCTTCCCTCTTCCTCCCTTTCGCAGCTCCTTGCTCGCTTTCTCTACCTTTTCTGCGCTAATCTCATCCCTTTTATAACGAGATCCTTACTCCATCTTTTCTAGTTACTTCCTAGTATCTAGTCCATGGCCGTTCTCGCTCCATCCGACTGGCATCCTCCTCGAGATCACACTATGGAAGTCTCTTCAAATTCTACTATCCCCCGCCAGCGTTCTTCCCCCGCCAACGATCACTCTTCTTCCACCCATCCACAGCAAGCCCATCAGCAACATCCTCAGCAACCTTATCCTTATCCCGTATCGCAACCACAGGGCTCATGGAATCCATCCGTATCCGCTCAACCCTTCTACCCTTCATTTTACCAAAACCAGCACCAACAACTCCCCTCACAACCCTACCCTCTACATCCACACCAAACTCAAAACCATTACTTCGATCCTACTGCCAACGCCCAACTCGCACAGTGGGCCTATCAGCAGATGATGTTCACTCAGATGGGTTCACACGCCCCAATCACACCGTCCCCGCAGCGTTCTGGTTCCTCCTCTGCCCCAGCCTCCCCTGCAGAGTACTTCAGTCCAAATCAGCTCTTCAACCACTTTCCAAGTGGCACTCCTCCCCCCCATCCACAACATCCCTCACACCACGCTCCCGGCTATACCCATCGTACAGCCTCTGCTGATACTCCCCGCTCACAACAACAGTACGATGGCTTCCATCCTTATCGTCGGCCTCCCAACGCCGTCTCAGGGCGTCCACAACCGCAAGAATCCGATTGGCGTTCGCCACCGTCGTTCCAGCCGCCATATGCGAGGGGCGACGCCTCGGATTCGTCCACGTCAGTCAATTCGAGCAACTCGAACCATGTGAACAGCAACGGGAACAACCGACAACGCACCAGCAGTATACAGGGTCAATCATCTTCGCACACCCATCCCAATGGGTCTGCCTCCCACCAGGGTAGCATACGTGGC
>JBBPQD010000595.1:0-10311 GCA_038092355.1 Caloboletus inedulis
GCATAGCATATCTCTAGATCCCTAGTACACACCTGTACACATTAGAATAGTATATAAGGGACACCCCCAGCTCTAGAGGACGCTAGTCTTGTCCTCTTGGAGTTTCCCATCGCTCCACTACTACTAGGCTCCCTCTATTGTCCTCTAGCAAACTGCTTGCACCATTTAGTGAGTGCTGGTCGTTTCAGGTTTGATGAATGTTCTTGTGTTGCTATGCAAAACCTGTTCGTTACTGATGTTGTTGATTTACTATACTTAACACCTACTTTTCGGGATCGCAAGGAAGGCAATCAGGACAAGCGCATCACGATGCGCACATCGGATATTATTTCATACATTCCCAATAGACATGTAAAGTGGGTAGTATTCATTGTTTCCAGTAGCGACAGACACTGTGGTCTTGTCGCTACCTAAGATAATCGGAATGAATGTGCTACCATGAGTATGCTGGTCCTCTGCAATGATATCCTACATTGCCATTTCAGTTGAATACAATCAACGAAATTGAAAAAAGAAGATACCGCTTGTTCCCATGCCCATTCTCCGGACATGAAGTCCTTGTAATGTCATTCTTGGTTGTCTGTGGAATATTCTTTAAAAGGACGGAGGTCGACCTCACTCTTCAGGGACAAATTTCCAAGAATCTGGTGGGCGACAAGATGTGGATCCCGGTACCAGATGTCGTATTTTTGGGACATCCACTCTGGTGGATTGATGGTGGGGATGTCACCTGTATAGGAAGCTGATAAACATTGCCACTTGATGTCTCCAAGCTTCATTGAATCTATAGTGTGATACAACTGAGCGTGATTGACAAACGGTGGCTGTGCACCATATGGATACAGCGAGCTGGCCCATAAGTCAAGAAGGGCATCAATTTTTGATGCCGACATCTGGCATTTCGTGTAGAGGAACTCGGCGGTTTCAAATTGAAGCTGGCTGTCATATGGAAACCAGCTCTGTGGATCATCGACCAAGTCCAGTGGTGGTGCACCATTTTCGAGAAATTCTCCATCTGCATTGCATGGTTGTGCTAGATGTATAGTATCAGGGGCGAAAGCAAGCAAAAACACAGCAAAAAGAACTTACCAGTAAGTTTCGGATGAGAGTGCTGATAGTACTTATCACCCAGCCCAAAAAACTGAATATTTTCATCAGGATCGTCATCCAGGGTGGATGATGGTGAAGGCGAGCGAGATGCTGGGGGTGTGAACCTCTCCTGGTCCCAGCCATCCTCGTCTTGGTTCCATGACCCACTCTCTGCAGGTGGATCAGAGGTAGCAGGGGAGTCAGGAATAGAAGGGGTGCAAATAGGTGGGGGACTAAGCGTCCGAGGAGCAGCAAATGGAGTTAATATTGGATGAGCTGAACGGACATGTGTTTTGTGACCTCATTCAGTTTTGAAAAATCACAGACATCCTGGATGGCCACAGGGGATTTGAAGGATGCTGTGGTCACGGAAAATGGGCATGAGACTGGGTGGTGAAATGGACGGTGATGAGTGAGGAGCCGGAAGAGCAGTCTGGAATGAATTATTCACTTAGGAGGATTTCTGCCAATGAGTGCTAAGATCTATGTAGGCAGTCCAAGTAGCAACTTGCGCTGGGGTAAGAACTTTGCACCCAAGTGGGTTTCTACAACCTTGATGTGTTAGGTCATGCATTTTGCTCAGGGTTTTGTGACGAAATATAAATACCATTGGTGGGTCCATTTTTTCAGCTTGCTATCCGCCCTTTTCTGCTCGTACAACCCATCATTCTGGAAACTTGCCATTCTTGCATCAATGGAAGACAATACGCCAACATCTCTGCCTCGACGCACTCATGCTTCAAACGCTAACAAGCACCCGGCTCGGATTCTCTTTGACTCAGGTTTGTTGCAAAAGCGACGTACCAAGGCACAAAAAGCAGAAGATGACCAGCGCCTCAATGAGGCTAGGGCCAGTAAGGAGAAGGCAGCACAAGAGGGCCTCGAGGAACTGGAGTTAATGAAGGATGATGCCAGGGCGAGGATGGCAGAGGCACAGTTGAAGAAGTCGGAGGCCCCTCCCCACCCTCGCCCTCGACTCTATTCGAGCTCAAGGAAGGGGAAGCAGAAAGGTGCGGGTGGCGGTGGGGTTGAGGAAGGAGAGAATGGGGCAGCGCAAGAAGTAAGTACTCATTATATGCATTCCTACCGCGCAGCAGCCTCACCTTGAGCTTATCAAAGGCTGGTCGTTCGGGTATCAAACCCAATTGCTCAGCCTCTGCTGCAAAGACTCAGCAGGCGCTGCCAACCGAGCCAAAAAAGGGGGGGGCGCAAGATGTAAGTATATTTGGAGTCACCGTACAGTACAGCATCCTCACCTTTTGAATAGAAGGTATGTAGATTGATCCAGGCCATTTGGCACTGAACCCAACCATTCAATCTCTGCTGTGAAGGTGGTGCAGCGAGCACAGCCAGCCAACTTGATGAAAGGTGCCTTAAAGAACTACAAGGAAAAGTTAGGTGAGTAACGCTGCCTACCATTTGTTGATGCCGGCAACCAGCTGACAACAGGATACAAACAGCAAACCATTCACCGTAAGTTATGCATTTACTATCACTTCACATGATGTTATTACTCACTGAATCCACTCTATTCTTCCTTTACTTTAGGAAAACCAACAAGAAATTTACTCTCGGTGGGGAAGTAAAATCCTGGGCAACCGATGTCGCCGAAGCATTTCAAATAGATGTTGGTGATTTGAATGGCCCCAGTGCTCCAGCTGGCGAAGCTGCCTCTAAGTCATCAAATCGTGGTCCTCCCCCGAGTCACTCGCTAAATACTGATTCAACCTTGATCAGTACTCTGCATACAGCCACAAGGACCTTTGTAGACCAAGGTGATACTGCCGATGATAGCAGTGACATATTCGCCGATATTGTAGGTGATGTTGCTGAGAAATCGGCAACTGTTAGTAGAGTGGGCGTGAATACCATCCAAACTGTCCAGGTGAGCCCATTATCCTTCAGCCATATAGCCTACCTCAGGACATGCCATTACAGCTCACTCCTGCCAATTCGGAGAGCGAGAGTGAGATGATGCGACCACCATTCACACAGAAGCCTTCAACCACCACCGCTCGTACCATCCAGGTAAGCTCATTGTTCTTAGGTAATAGTATCTCGAGGCTAAAATCATTACAGGCCCAGGTCACTGATGCTTCCGTGGAGGGAAGCGATGAGGCGATGGGGCCACCGTTCACACAACGTGCAGCCTCATCAGCCACTAAGCGCGCATTTGAAGATGATGTTGTATCTGATAGTGAGCCGGGCACACCAAGCGAAGATGATATCATGGTGGTGGACGTTCCAAAGGTGGCTGCCAGTGAGGACAAGGCGAGCCGCAAGGCACCTCCAAGTCGTGCCACTGCATCAGTAAGTCTTCTTGTTCTACATTTGAGATAATGCGTGCTCATGATTTGTAGACTTCAGTTGGGGTCAAAGCGAAGGATCCAGTGATTCCTCCAACAAAAAAAATCAAGACAGCTTCGACCCCTGGGCCCTCTGAGATCGAATGTAGCACCAGTTCAATCACACATTCACCGGCAGTGGAGCGGGCCCACACCGACAAGGATGGGTATATCATCGATATTGTGAAGAAGCGCCATGAATACAACAACAAGGACTTGCCTGTCCCCGTCAACTTCCGTTGGTCTAGGTCCTTTATCTCTACTGTAACACTTTGGTGCAGCACCCAACCCAACGTGTGGAACATTCCAGACGAAGAACTCACAGTCGCCTTACAACTCGTCTTCAATGCTGTCTACCCAGACATCAAATATCGAGTCACCATAACAGGATCAGTCTTCTCAGTTGTAAGTCCAATCTTCCAAGATATTACTACATATGCTGAACACTGAGTCTGTAGGCGCTCCAGCGCCTGAGCGAGTGGCGGAATGGCTTCGGCTCAACTGCCCTTGCGATGATGATAAATTTTATTTCCAATCTTGATACCCCTGACGCGCGTTCAATTGCAGAGTACTTGCGAACGGATTACCGCTTCTTATGGGATGACTTTGAGTCAATGGAAGCCGAAGGAATATATCGTTCACCCTTCCTCTTGGAACTCATTGCAGCAACACACCTCAGCAATGTCACTGCATGTATTGAAGTGCCTGGTTGGAACACAGGTGCAATGGCCATCGGGCAGGATGGCGAAGGGGTGATTGCCTTAGCTGCAGCAGCCGTATGTTCACTGTGGTATCCTTTGATTGTGCTAATGAATTATTTATTAGTTGGAACGTGCTATCTCATTGATTGCCGAGGGACATTTGGAAGTCGAGATGGACACTCCAAGTGGCGCTGATGGAAAATCGAAGGTCAAACTTCCGAAGGTGATCAACAAACAAACTGGCCGGGGGACAACTGCCCCATTTCAATTCTCGTCGGCGAACTGGAGCAGCGACACCGCTGCCTACAGGGGGTCGGTCCATAGGAGAGGACCAGCCTTCATTCGGGCAATTTTCTCTGAAGCCCATGCCCTCAAGGCCATCAAGGCTGAACCATCACCTGGTGCACTGGCCGGCGAGACTACCGCTGTCAATCCTCGCTTCTCATTGTGTAAGATTTCATCATCCTAATCTGAGTGATCTTTGATCTGATTAAACACTGGCATATCTTATACGTTTCCAGGATTTACCAGCGCTTGTTGCTAGTTGTCTGGCTTGTGATTCATCGTTCCCCGTGCTTTTCAATTATATCCATCGCATCACCACTACTAATTAAGCCAGATCAACTCCATACCATCCGCTCCTACATGTTGCGTATTTCAACATGTCGACTCGTCTACAGTTGCTTTTATTACTTTTTTCACCTTCTACACAGTTGCACCTTTTTATCCACTTAATTCCCTTTTTCTACTTGTCGATACTGGCATGGTAGCAATATAAGTTTGCCCTTTTACCTTTTCTATCAACTGCACCAAGCACGAGAAAGTGTGAGACAAGTTGAGGACCTGGCTTGCTTCACCCTTGGCCTGCTTGTCATCCAAAATACTCGACACCGGTTTATCTGGCTGAAAAAGCATGACAAAGGTTAGGTAAGTGCGGTTAACCGTGGTGTCAAATTCCTGATGAAGCGGGTCGTTGCCGTCGCAGAGGACGTCGTTCAAACGCTCCCGCCTTACCCCGATAGAGGTGCTCGTCCTAGAGGGCCACGTATGGGTCGAGGGCGACGAGCCCTTTCGTACCTTGGACAGCAACAGTTTTGGCCCGGTGCGTCCCGTCATCATTCATCATGTTTTCCCGCCCGTCCCTACAACTTTGGCAAAACGACATAGGTGTCTCTGGGGTTGGTGGATGCAAAACTGCGTTTTATCATCTGGCCCCTTCATCGGGCTGGTCTGTTCAAGTCACCAGAATGGCCCGTTTCAAAAATGGGTGTCCCACGGGATTCTGAATGGCGCGACGCAATGGCATCTTTCAAACGAGAACGCAAAAGGCAGCCGCGTGTCACGGCAGCATCCATCAAGAGGGTTCCCCCTTTCCGACCATAGCACGATCATGAAGAGCTCTCGTCGTCATAAGTCTCACAAGCTTCTACAGAGGCTCTGTGTTATGTTTTCTTATATTGTTCTTCTTATGTATTCAGTTCGAATCCTAGGACTCCCCTCAGCTTCTCGTTGTGGGCAGCAGCTTTTGAACCCAATCGTTTGTCTCCCGCCCAGCACTCAAACAATCATTTTCCTCGCTTCTGCGGTGTTTGACCTTTTAGATTCCTGGACATGCACCTTAGAGGGAGTGAAACACTGTTCAACTACCGCCGGACAAACTGAGGCCTCCGCCTCGGAGCATCAAGATCATGTAAGCCAATGCAAAAGTCGGGGTGAGGTTGGCCAAGACAATGTCCTCGTGATCTTACAGGGTACGTTGCACGAGACGATAAACACCCAATCGTATCTGGTGGTTATGGCGACGTCTATAGAGGCTCGTTTCGGTTGCGGGGGAGGAAGATCGATGTATGTACCCGCCTCCTTTGTCCGAGTTGCACTGATGTATCGATTAGGTTGCCGAGTGAAGGCACTGGTTTGTTGTCGCGTGCGGTCAACTATTTTTTGTGTGCAGCGGCTTCGTCGGGAGGTACGAGTATGGCTGAACCTGGATCGGGTCAATGTGTCACCTCTGATGGCACGACGATGGACTTTAGACGGTTCCCCGCCATGGGTTGTCCGTGGGCCGAGAACGCGGTGTTGACGCCTTACCTCGTAACGACTATATAGTACCCACTGACGAGGTTGCAAAAGACTCGCCCTGGTTCGTATTTCCAGCAAATTTCCAATTCGAGATCGCTGAGATATCATTGAGCTGAATGGCGTTGCTTGAGGAGTGCCCTATCATGCGTCATGCCCGTTTCGTGCGACGTCCAGCTTTTCAACATGCAACCCGGATGCATCTGTGTCTAATTGACGCGACATGTCCTCCCCTTACGAAAACGAACAGCCCAACGTGCCCACAAGGACGAGGGGGGCCGTATCGCCGACTTTGGTTTATCTACCTTGCTGACTGAGCTCGGCGCATTGACGTCTCGCGACAAGCCACTATGCCAATGGATCCATCCCTGCGTTGGACGACCCTCCGAATTGGTGAACGTGTCCAAAGATGACTCGGAGGACATTCCCATCCAAGGTCACTCCAGAAGTACGAAAGCGACGTGTATCCCTTTACGCTTCACTCGCTGGCTTGTGCTGGCTTGTGCTTGCTCGCGTTGCTTTTTGGCCTACAGATCCTGGGGGGGAAGTGTACCGTACCATCACTACTAGTCAGTGCGCGAGGCGCAGGTCATGGATGCCCTTGCCAAAGGCATCACTGCTCCTGAATCCCGACCATTTAGCAAGGAGGATCGTCGAGTCGACGCAAAAGACACTCTTCATGTGTATGGATCTTCTAGTGTTCTGCGGGAAGTACAATTTTTTTTTGCCGACGGACTCTATGAAGTTCGAAGTTCTCGTTAGACCTTGACATAGTACCCAGGTCATTCGATTCGTGGGTTTGTCTACACTGCAGAGGGACAGATGTAATTGATTGATATGAATACGCCATACCACACAGATCCATTATATCTACCACGATAAAAACATATGGCTACGTTTGTTAGGGTGAATAACTGGAAACGATAAGGAGTGCCAAAGTAAAAGAAAAGAAAAAACAGACATGATGCATCTCATTCGTACACGATGGATCGATTCATTTGTGGAAATTGTAAGTAAACATTAAAGAACTGTCGTCAATTTATTGACCCCAGTATTATAGACTTACGAGGATGTCGTCCATTGCGTGAGACCGGGAAGGCCCCGTTTCCATTTGGTACTGGACCTGCCCGCCCCTACGTCTGAACCGGAGAAGACGTAACTGTATCCGTCCTCGCCTTCTTCGCCTTGACTCGTTAACCATTCCCGGCCTCGACTTGTGCTCCATGACGCATTTCCCCAATCTACTCGGCCGGTTGAAGCTCCTCCGAATGGACTCGCCTTACCACTTCTAGGTGAACTGGGACGTGACGGACCACGGCCACTAAACAACTGGGGTGGAGATCGTTGGAGATGGAGATGTTTTCGTAAACTTTGAATTGAGTGCTGTCGTCGAGGAGGGACGAGCAAACGATCTAAACCGAGCTCCTCTTCGTCGTCGTCGTCGTCGTCGTCGTCTTCATTCTCGTCGCTGTCGTCAGACCACATTCCATCCGAGTAGGCCTTTGCACCACCCTCCATTCCCCAACCCCTCGAATAACGTTGCTGTGGTGCCATCCAGCTGTCGTTCTCTACTTTCGTTCGAGCAAGGGACGGCACGACGTCAGCATCCCGATCCTTTCCTCTCCGACGATTCCTTGATCTATCCTCCTCTCTTCTCTTTCCGTCGTTCCTGGTCTTCGTATGATCATTGCGGGCACCGTTCCGCGCTCGTGAATTCGCCCGTGACGTGGGCGTGGAACGACACATGACCCTCGTGCAAGCTACCTGGCCATCGCTTGTCCTTGCCTTCGCGTCCTGCACCCGTACGCAAAGTAACGGCGGTTTCGTAGCCCGAGTCGGCGCCCTTCCTCTTTCTTCTCGATTCGATTTGTCGGACAGTGCAGAGCTCTTGCGTGTCGACGCCGTCTTTGCCGTCCTCGTAGATGCGGCGTCCGAAGTAATGGCCGCCGGGCCGCCTACACCACTTAATAAGGCTTTGGCGACCGATTCGATCCAGTTTCGTGGGAGTGGTGGGAGTATCTGGTGTTCATGATCGTCCATGGGAACGCGGGAGCGAGCTTCGTAGTCAGATTCCGCGATACTGTCTTCGTCATTGAGGATGAACGCGCGACGCGTGCCATTCCGATGTTCGGGTCCGAATGTATGCGACCTCAGGGAACTCTCCGATAATGATGGCCTTTTGGCAAGTGGTTGGATGTTTGGTGCTGATGCCATATGGCGAAGATACGCGCGGGCATTCGGCGGATTTGGCTTAGTAGATGATGATTTGGATGAGTAATTATTAAATTGGTGATGGTGACGATTAATATGATGGTGATGATGCGCCCTGAGATAAGAATGGGAATGATGGGGCAGTCCCTGAGATGTGTGATGCTGTACGGCTTGGTACGTATGAGTGCGTTGCGACGCGTCTGCGGATGGGTCAACATAGGTACAGCGACGCACGCTCTGCGAAGAGCCGTTGCGGGAGAGAGACGCCTTCGACGAAACACGTTTGGCCCTGTTGTCCTTAATGTGTATTGCGTGAGCCAGTGGTGAGGGCGGAGGTGACCACGCATGCAAGCCAGATTGTTGAGAGTTGTCCTCTAAAGGCGCTGGCTCGCGCGGCAAGCTCGAACCCCGACTCACGAACCCGGCAATGAAGTCGACGACGGCCCCAACACTTCCCCGCACACTATTCCCCACTCCGCCATCCTGCTTGTGGTCTCTTTCAGGCGTGAAAACGCGGGTCTCTTTGTAACCAGCCTCGCGGAGGAGGTCCTCAAGACGCTCGTAAGTGTTGGAGGTGCCACGACGATGGAGCGGGACCCTGCCGATGGAGTCTGGATAACGAGTTGTCGGGCGACCTCTCTGGGGCGTCAAAGGGGTGGGCGAAGCTGTTGTGTGAGTAGAAGTCGGCGTGGGATGTGACGAAATTGCGGAGTCATCCGGTGAAGAGAGGGGGGTACGAGAGGCCGCGGGCTGTTGGAAACACGAGGTCGATTAGTCTGCCGAGGAGCGGATTGGATGTACACGTACAATGACCGTTTGACGACCCAATGTGCCTCGTGCAGGTGGTGCAGTCATAATCTCTGAATCGATCCTTGGCTGGCACGCGCGAGATGGAGGACGCCGGACCCCCCAGCTGCCAGACGATTCTGACGCTGGAGCGGTGTAAATGTAGGAAATGAGAAGAATGGATGGAGGTGGTGAAGATGAGGTGTGGATGTCAATGTGGGGTCATCCACTTGTGGCAGCACTGCCGCTAGTTGTCATCACACTCCCAAGTTCCCCCGAGTCGACCGCAATCTTTGCTACACCTGCCATAATTCATCATTTCTCTTGACTACTACTGACGTGTCTTCGAGCTCAACACTGCTGACGCTTTCTACAGCGTCATGTACACGCTAGAGCGTGGTGACAGCTTTGTCTTGTCTCATGTCAGGGCATTATTAGCACAATGGGAGTTGCTTTCCACTTTCACTTCCCCTGGACATCCACACTTGCACGCGACCTACGTGCCTGGCTCGTCCACCATCCTTCAGTGAGCCTTTTGAATAGATCACTTTAATGCATCCACAGCGCCAACTTACAATGCAAACTAGGGTCACAAATTTACACGGCATAGTGACAATTGGTGTACGCAAGATGTTAGAATTTACCCTTCCACAGGTGGAACGCGATCCTAAAACACCGAATGTGGTTACCAACACCAGTTTACGTCGCACCGCGAACCCACCTCTTGACTCTACCCAGAGTTGGCGCAGGAATGTAGCAAAGAGTGACTGACGGTCGTGATCATGTCAACTATTGCCGGCGACGCAAATCCCTCCTCCAAACAAGCCGCAGCCAATCCGACGAAGAAACACAAGGAATACCTACAAGCATTTGGACGCTTCCCACCTTCCAAATTGACAAGAAAAGTGTATCAGCATCATTTTGGTTACAGGGAGACAACCTCAGCGCCATTATCAAACCAGTATGACGACCCTTTTGATAGAAGGGACGACTAGACAAATAAATGAATAACTCCAGTCGAGTGTGCGAGACTAAGGATGTATATACCTAGACAAATAAATGAATAACTGCAATGAGTGGGTAAATGGAATGTATAATGAGTG
>JBBPQD010000596.1:0-10291 GCA_038092355.1 Caloboletus inedulis
GATTGGTGAGGCATACATGAGGTGATCTAGGCTGCGCATGTAGGAGTCATGTAGAAGGCATGTAGGAAGCATGGTAGACATGAGGTTACCATGAGGCAAAGGTCTAGATCATAGGTAGGGACTTGAGCATTAGCAAGATCGCATGATAGGGGCTAATAGATAGGGGCTAAATGCGAAAGTGCCTCTAGAAATTCAGGAAAAATAGGGAAAAATAAGGGAAAAATAATATGGTCTGTAACAGAAACAGCAAGATTCATGATTCCAGCACTATACCAACCCCATAGCCTCATCCCTCCATACATTTGGAAGGCATCACCATTAACAATGAATGGTAACGAACAAGCCCATAGAAACATCAATAGAGATGGCATTGGGCTTACTCTCCTTGCTGGCATCATGCGAGAACAACAACATGACATGCAAATGATATCTAGTATCAACCTACATGTCAGTCAAGGGATCAACACATGAGACACAATAGTGACACACACTTTCTGTGCAAAACATGCAATAAGCCGATCACATATGAGATCCTAGTGAATTCTAGAATAACAACTAACATGAGCAACTGGACAGTTATAGCACAGCAGAGCCAACAAAACACTGAAAGACAAAGTGCATGAAGTCCAAATGAGAGCAACAAGCACCATCCCAACAAGAGAGCTTCACAATCACAAACAATATACAACCGCAATCTAGACAAGAACTATTCTCAATAAGTACATTTTTGAATTCAAGTAATACCTTCAAGGTTTCAACCTATAGCACACTTACTAATGCACTGGATCTTAACATCCGAGGTGAGCATGAACATGCAAGCATCAGCACACAACCCTCCGGAACAGAGGATGGTTTTACCACTTGCATGTACAATCCTCAATGTCATTACAGCACATATAGCACACTCACACAAGCATTGGGTTGAGAGTGCTGGGAGGTAGGGAAAGTGGCGAGGAGTGACAGGGAGCAAGCACCAAAGTCATCACCAATGGCAACAGCCCCAGCGTGAGCAGCAGGGAAATCAGTGTGCAGGGATGATGGACAGCAAAGAGAGAGAGAGGTTGGGTATATAAATGAAGGAAGTTACATTAATAAACAAACAATGAAAAATAAAGTGACATGTTCACTGTTGGTATCTGGGGTCTCCTGCTTATGGCAATGTTAGTACCTTGAAGTCGCTAGCCGGGAAAAACACTGAGTAGTAACAAGGGACCTCTAACTTGTTTTGCAGATGAAGTGCTTGTTATATCTCGGTTGTAGGACTCAGTTCACAATAAGCATACAGTCAGCATTAAACCCACTTGTGACACACCGCGCATGAGACATGTGTGCATTCCAGGATGTTTTCCAACAGGGAGTGCTTGTCCTTCAGAATAATGTTCTCAGCAGTGTACTACTGAGCCAGACCTGTCAGTGGTCAAAAAAGGAGACAATATTGACCTTTTGCAGAGTCCTGGTAGTGCAACCCTCCCCAACACTATGGACAACTCTACCACAGGCAGTACATATCACAGTAACCTGAAATATGACTCTGACAGGTTTATAGTTGAAAGCGTCAAAAAGCGTAGCAAATACAGCATGAAGGATCTACTGGTCCCAAGTGACCATCACTGGTCTCACAGCGTCATTGGGACACTGACCCTTTGGTGTGGATCCCAGCTGAATATATGAATCATCCCTGATGAATCTTTCACTACTACTCTCCAAGACATATTCAGAGTTGTTTACCCTGGAATCAAGTACCATGTGACCACAAACTGCTCAGTGCACATTGTGGTATTTTTTTTTTTGAGGAGTCTGTACTTAGGTTCCATATCACTGATGCTTCCATAGGCCCTCCAATGCATATCAGATTGGTGGAGCAGCTTTGGTTCTGCTATGCTCGCCCTCATGATTAGCTACTTCGCTGAGCTGTCTGACAACAAGGCTATCCAGGACAAGGCTTCCCAACTCCGCCAGTCATTTTGTTTCTTGGATGAGAACCCCAATTCAAGTGCAGAACCCACTCAGGAAGGTCAGTTCAAATCTCCATTCCTTTGTGAGCTCATTGGCACTACCCACCTGAGCAACATCTCAGTTTTTGTTGAGGTAAATGGATGGGACACGAAAGCACTCACGATAGGAAAGAATGGGGATGGTGTGGTCACCATTGCAGCTGCAGCAGTAATATATACAAATACATTAATTACCACTGGCAGTCATTGACCGAGCTAGACAATATGACTAAGGTACTTATGAGTATGAAACAGTATGAGTCTAGCTGGTCAACATACCTCAGCGAACAGAAGAGTGTGAGAGCACTGAGGAAAATTGTCAACTGGGCAACGCATGTCCTAGCACTACAAGATTACATAACAAGACCAATTTGGTAAGATGAACAAGATGCACTAAATGCTACAAGATGAGACCAAGACAATGGTGGAAGATGTAGGGTGGCCAAGTGAATGAGATAAGATAAGTAAGTTCAACATACCCCCTTCAGGAGGCCGCTAAACTGAGGGCTGCTGAAAGTTTGGAAAAAATGGGCCTTGGTAGAGGCTTCATAAGGATATCTGCAATGTTTTTGTATGTAGGTAACCAAATTAAACAAAACATGCCATTGTCGACATGCTCTCAAATGAAATGGTATCAAATGTTGATATGCTTTGTGCACTGATGAAATTTTGCTGCCATGGAGAGCGCAATGGCACTGGTATTATCAAGAAAAACTTTAATTGGAATCTGAAATGGGAGTGAGAACTCAGCAAAGAGAGACCTGAGCCAGAGACCCTCTTGAATGATGTGGGTGACTGCCATGTACTCCACTTCAGTGGAGGACAGGGCTACCGTCGTTTGCTGTGAGATCAGTCCGCCCATGTAAAACCAGGCATAGCCTGATACTGAACAACATCCAGCTTTGTTCACCCAGCTTGCATCTGCATATGTGTGAAGTTTGGGGGTTTCTGTTTCAGTGCTGTAGTGAAGGCAGTAGTTGAGTGTTCCTGCCAAGTAGCAAAATACTCACTTTCCAGCCACAAAGTGGCAAGGAGAGGGATCAGCGTTAAATTGTGCAAGTGAGTTGAAACGACCAGCACTCACTAGTAGTGCAAGCAGTTAAGCAATAAGACAGTAGGGTTGATCTGGTAGCTCTATAGAGTGTGGGAATACTCCAAGAGCACAAGACTAGTTTGCTCTAGAGGTGGGGGTGTCCCTTATATACTATTCTACTGTGTACAGGTGTGTACTAGGGATCTGGTGATATGCTATGCTACATGAGGTTCCAGCAAGGTGTACATGAGGATAATATGTGTATCAGTACAGCCATACATGAGGTATGGGTGAGGTAGGCAGTGTACATGTGTTGAGGCAGCACACCATGCATAGGGGGTGTGACTGACATGTGACTGACATGAGGCGATCTAGGCTGTGCATGTAGGAAGCATGGTCGACATGAGGTTACCATGAGGCAAAGGTCTAGATCATAGGCAGGGACTTGAGCATTAGCAGGATCACATGATAGGGGCTAATACATAGATAGGGGCTAAATGCAAAAGTGCCTCTAGAAATTCAGGAAAAATAGGGAAAAATAAGGGAAAAATAGTATGGTCTGTAACACAAGTTGGCTATGTATGCGATGTTGGGCTGTGTGTTGACAGAGAGGTAAATGAGTTCCCCCACAAGTTTGAGGTAGGATGGGCAAAGGTTTATGACCTCCAGGTAGCAGGCTGTGGGGTCCCCAAAAGGAGCCTTGGGGTTGGTGGGGAGGTACATAGGATTGCAGTTGGACAGTCTGTATTCTTGGAGTAAAAAGCTGATGTACTCACCCTGGTGCATCCACAATTGGTGAGTTTTCCTGTCCTGCTCGAACTGAACCCCAAGGTACTTTGACACTGGTCCCAAGTCTTTAATGCTGAATTTCTCAGCAATTCTCTTCTTTACCCTCTTGAGGAAGGAATGTCAGTTTGATACTCCCATTCTGTTGTCAACGTGCCGCCTGATTAGGCATTTGACCCTCATAGGTGAGGTGCTGAGCGTGAGGTTAGTAAGCCCAGTGGTGAGGTCATCCTTGCTGTCATAGTAAAATAACGCGTGATCTAACTCAGTGCAAACAAATCCCAAGGCCAACATCACGGTACAGACCTGCTCGTACCACTCAAGCACTGATTGCTTCAGTCTGTAGATAGAGCATAGCATGAGCCACACAGACTTCTTCCAATTGCCTTGCTCGAATCCCTTCAGTTGCCACATGTAGATCTCTTCCTTGAGAATGCCCCATAGGAAGGCTCATTTCACGTTGAACATGTTGATTTTCCAGTCATGCTGGCAGCCAAGTGCAACAAGAAGACAGATGGTCGCTGGCTTGATGATTGGGGCAAATGTAGCACCATAGTCAATCCCTGGGACTTGTGAAAAACCTTGAGCAATGAGTCGTGCTTTGTATACTGAGCCTCCTTTGTTGTCATCTTTGAATTCAAGGACCCAGTGACAGCCTATTGCTTTACGACCTTCTGGTAGCTCTGCAATCTCATATATGCTCATGTCTTTCATAGTCTGCAACTCCGTTTTCATTGCTGCAGGCCGGGGTTCGTGATCAGGTCACAGCATGGCCTCCTCATATGTAGACATGAGCTTGCTCGCCAATGGCAACATCTACCACAATGCCTGGGACATCGTTGTGTGATTTGATGGCTCCCAGAGAGTTGGTATTCACAGTCTTGTCACCCATTATCCTCTCTGATGAAGTGGGGAGGCCTGAATCACCATCTTGTACCCCCTGAGTCATGATGAGTGCGCATCTCTCCCGAAGAGCATCTAGACAAGCCCTGGTGGCTGCACACTCCTCAGCATAGACTTTACCAGCCACAGTCATGTTCCACACACAGTCAGACTTGCGAAGGGGGATAGGAGGCAACATCACCATGGCAGGGGCAGGGATGAACACAGCCAGTGTTCCAGGCACTGTGACTGCAGCTGCTGGAGAGGTTGGCATGGAGGGAGGGAGTGAAGGTGGCATAGGTTCATCCTCGTCATTGTCCTCTTCATCTCCAGTACCCCCGAGGTCCTCATCAAATATGACGTCACGTGCAATGAAGAACGCACTGTTGGTGGTATCGCGCAGGCAGTAGCCCTTTACCCTCTCCAGATAACCCATGAAGAGTGCCCGACACGACTCTGGTCCCAGTTTACTCTGCAATTCAATAGGGATGTGTGCCCAGCAGTGCCCCCTGAAGACACGGAGGTGGGACAAGTCAGGTTTCCTATTGTTAACCATTTCATAAGGTGTTTTTCCAGGTGGGAGGACTGTGGACTCAGTGCGGTTCCACAGGTAAGCAGCAGTGAGGACAGCTTCACCCCAGAGGGTCAAAGGTAGATCTGCAGCTTCAAGCATGGTGAGGGAACGGCCTTCAAGGGTATGTATTGCCCGTTCGGCTTTACTGTTTTGCTGGTGGGCATAAGGGGCTGCTAGCTGCCTCTCAATCCCAGCTTCTTCCAGTGCTTTCATAAATGCCACACTCAGGAACTCTCTGCCATTGTTGGAACGGAACACTTTGACCATACACTCTGCATGGTTCTCCAACAGGTTTTTGATGATTCACCAAGCATCTAGCGCTTGGTCCTTTGTAGTGAGCAACTGAACGTTGATGACGTTGTAGGAGCACGATGCTTGCTACGGTTACAGCTCCTTCTTTCCAGATTTCAACTCACTCGTCATCTATGTCCACTCGTGCCTTGCGTCCCATTGTCCAACCCGAGGTGAGTTATATTCAAGTATTCATATCTATACGTTACCGTGTGTATCTGGATACACTATCCGTGCACTATGCCAACCCGACTCTACTATCTGGAGTCCGGATTATGCCGGATTACCCTTATCACACACTTATGGATTCAATTCATTCTGCCACTAGTCACTTCCACTTCGGGGAGTCACCACAACCTGTTACTGTTATGAAACACCACTATTTAGCAGATCTATTATAGATCAGGTATGAAGTCTGGGATGTGCCCAGACTATAAATGTATGTACCTGAATGGGGAATGATCATCTTGTGCACCTGCCTTGGTCTCCGAAAAACTAAAAAACACATCACTCACTGCCTATCATCGCTGACACGGTGGTCCTCGTCCTAGACCTACCTTCGCACTATCACTCAGATCCTTGTCCTTGATCCCACTCTACTCAGGTCCTCGTCCTAGACCTCAATCTGATCCTAGTCCTAGACCGGATTCTTCGCCCTTTTCGTTTCCGGACTCACCGAAGTCTCATTTTTACTATCTGGAATTGCCTTGGATAGTCTTCTCATCCTGAGGTCAGTCGTTACCTATCCTCTTGGGCTATTTCCCCTACTGTAGAACCCCTGGGGACGACACTTCTTGCCCTGACTTCCCCCACCTAAAGGTCCCTTCGGCCTTAATATCTGTTTTACAACGTGCGTGTGATCATCTAGGAAGATGATGAACTAAAGCTTCACATGTGGGGTTCAAACAAAGAATAGTCCACATAGGTCAGAGTGGACTAGATCTAGCATGTGCTCTGCATGTGGGGTCTTAGATGAGGGATATGGTTTACGAGGGAGTTTGGCCATGATGCACACCTCACACTGAGAAAGTGGTTTAGAGCGATCAATGTTCACCCCAGTCGCGACCAAAGGCAAGCATTTCACTGACTTGCCCCCTGGGTGACCCATCCTGGCATGCCACAGGTCCAGGGTTGCCGCAGACTTGGCTACCACAGAGATCTCTTGTACCACTGGCACGTGTGAGAGAAGTTCACTGGGATAAATGAAGTGTAACTCCACATGGCAGAGATTCCCCATCAGAGGGAAGTCGCCCAGGAACTCACCATTATAGGAAAGTTGGCAGTGAGCCAATGTGCCACCACATGATCCCTTGAATACGCAGTCCCAGCCTTTCTTGAGCATGTGTCCGACTGAAAGAAGGTTGGTGAGCACACCAGGAGCATGGAGACAATCATGCAATGTGACTCAGTACTTTGCTCCTCTGAGGATGATGTCTGTGATGCACGTGCCCCTACCAGTGGTGCACAACATTCTGTGGTTGGCAGTCTGGACACCTGGGTTGTCCTCCGTTCAGAAGTCTATAAAGTACTCCTGGTTGGTAATGAGGTGGGATGTTGTACCCAAGTCAAGCAAGGTGGAGATGAAGTTGTCGGGAAGCTTGGTGATTGCTGTGCAGGATAGCTCATGCCTATACTCACTGGAAGACAGATTTTGGGGTGCAGATGGGGACAAATTAGAAGGTGTTGCCATGGCTACTGCAGCAGTCTCTGGCTTCTGAGTTTTGTTGCAAATCCAGGCAGGATCCTTACTCTCCATGCTGCTGCCAGGCCAGTAACAGTGGGTGATGTCGTGATTATCACTGCATGGGAGGCTAGTGCACAACGTGTTGGTGCATCTCACCCCCTTAGGGTTATTGTGGTGCATCCGAAGCCTGGTGATAGGATTAATCTTAATGTTCATCCTGGCACCTTGTACGACTGCGATATTGGTGTATTCTGACCCTGGACCTGCTAACTTCCTCCTTCCAACAATAGCATTTGCTTTTTCTGTGAAGAGCTTGGCAACATCATCAAAGACGAGAGGAGTCAAAGTTGAAGGAGTGGTGGCACTTGTGGTAGAGGTGGAGGAGCTAGTAGCAGACATGCGATTCATTGTAAACTCTTTAAAAATCTGCCATTCAATGCTGTCTGGGAGACCCTGGAGTAAGTGGAAGATTGATTCATCATTCAAGTAGTTCACTCCCATTTGGATGAACCTGCGGTGAGCATCCTCAAAGACCCTGAGATAGCAGGATGCATCATCAGCATCTTTGAGTTTCTCTGAACGTATTCAAGCACGAAGCTTGTACTGTGAGAGTAAATCATTTTGAGAATAGCATCCAGAGAGGATATCCCATTGTTCATGCACTGTCTGGATTTCATTGAGTTGGTTTGCAACAATGGAGGAGATTTTTCGGTCAATCAGTGCCTTGGCCTGTGCATTCTTCGCCAACCAGTTGAGAATCTTTTCTTTTTCTTTGTCTGTAACAGCAGCTGGGTCTGCTGGTGTTGGCTTATCAATGGCAAGGTCTGCGAAGTCAGTCGGATTTGTGCCGTTACTGCAGTGGTTCCAGAGACATTCACCCTTAAGGGCTAACGTCATCTGATGATGCCACTGTGTGTAGTTCTCGGCCCCTGTTAGTTTGCAGATGTGATCATATTTTCCCATGGTTATATCTGCAGTCCTGAGTGAGTGCTCAGAGTCTAGATTTCGATTATTAGGGTTCTGCCTGGTCAGAACCCAGGGCTCATAACCTGATCAAGCTAGACAATATGACTCAGCGAACACGAGAGTGTGAGAGCACTAGTATTAGTACCTAGACAATATGACTAAGGTACTTATGAGTATGAAACAGTATGAGTCTAGCTGGTCAACATACCTCAGCAAACGTGAGAGTGTGAGAGCACTGAGGAAAATTGTCGACCAGGCAATGTGCGTCCTAGTGCTACAAGATTACATAACCAGACCAATTTGGTAAGATGAACAAGATGTGCTAAACGCTACAAGATGAGACCAAGACAATGGTGGAAGATGTAGGGTGGCCAAGTGAATGAGATAAGATAAGTAAGTTCCACAGCCATGCTAACTTCACCTTACTACAGCTCAAACATGTTGTGGAATTTATTTGTGACGGTATCATTGATGTCAAACAGGTGTTGTTAGAAATGATGGATACCCCCAATGGCAAGATGAAGGTTAAACTGCCAAAGACATTGAACAAGGCAACCAGGAAAGAAACCACAACACCATGCCAATTCTCTGCATCCAATTGGAGTGTGGGAACGACCTCCTACCAGTTGTCAGTGAAGAGGAGAGGTTTGGCTTTCGTCTGCTCCATCTTTGCAGAGGCCCAGCACTATCAGAACCTCAAGACTTCCAATACTAAAGGAGGTCCAAGCAATGATGTGAGCTTGACTATAGATCTGCACGCTCTCCTTTGTAATGATTTTATTTTTATCATTGGGATTGACTACAAGCTGATGATGGATTGTTTTCTAGGATAAGATTGTTTCTGTGTGTTTAATCCAGTACCAGCACCCCAGCCGCTTCCCTTGGCCTGGTCTTACCACCTCCTTGATGCCATGGCAATCAATTTGTTGCATATGGACGTCTTCGTTTTTCACCACTAACTTGTATTGATCTTTGTCCAAGTCCCTTTGCTTTCCAGTCGTACTAGTATGCCTGCCCCTGCAGTTATTTCATTGGCTTGTACAGGCGGCGGCAGTGCTGCATACTCAACATTGTTGTTACAACTACCCCAGATAAGGATAGGTGTAGACTTGAAAGAGGGTCAAAGGTTCGATGGAGTACTCGACGACGTTGAAGAGTATGACAAGGGTTCTAAGGTTCAGGGGTTCAAGGACTACTCAACGGTGTTGGAGAGTAGGACAAAGGATGCTAAGCCTAGGTGCGTTCCTAGACGAGCGTTCAAGGTTTCAAAGAGGGTCTCAAGACGGAGACAATGTCCACTCAAAAGTAGGACAAGGACTTAGGGAGGTTCAAGGAGAAAGAGGAAACAATGTGGATAGCTCAAGTAGGTCTAAGCTAAGGTACATCATAGGGAAGGGGCGAGGTTTATATAGACCCTAAGTCCAAAGGTTAAGTAAGCAACAGAATGTGATGGAATCGCATGAAAAGGTGACTAAGTAGAAGAAAGGAATGTGATGGAATCGCATGGAATGAGGATTACATAAGAGAAGGAACATTGGGGAATGAGAAGGAAGTATTAGTAATACAAAGGTAAAGAAGGTGATGGAACACTGTAGGATGACGAGAAATCAAAGGAAAAGAAAGGCACCTGGTGGGGGTCGAACGGCAAGGTGCATATAGTAGGGGTAAAGAGGTAAGCATAGCAAAGAAAAGAATAGGGGTATTAGCGAAACGTAACAGTTGTCATTCCACATTTTTAAATAATTTTTGTCCTTCATCATCCTTAGACATGGTTGCCGATTGGTTACATTTAGTTCTGTTACATTTTTCTACTTTTTGCTCTTACAATGGACAATGTGGTCCAAATATAAGCCTAGCTTTTTCCTCTTGTTCATGGTGTGATAAATGAAAATAAGTTTGAGACAAGACAAAGGGTAAGCTTGCGTGCTCCTTGTTCACCTTATGCTGGTGCACACTTATTACAAGCTTATCTGGCAAAATAATTCTATATAAGTATGAATAAGTATTTTACTAATTTGCTGATGTTTGATTGGCCAATGAGGTTAGCAAATTGGGCTCTGGTGTATGGGCACATTGTGACG
>JBBPQD010000597.1:0-10288 GCA_038092355.1 Caloboletus inedulis
GGTCCCTTCGAGGTAGAAACGAACTCAGGGGTCTCATCGGTGCAAGAAAAGAGATGGCGGCGTACTTGATCCGTCGTGTGAACCAGGGTAAGGCTTCCGAGCCTTTTTCGCTAATCACAATCAAAGATGAACATGATGCATGCAAAAAGTGCCATTCGCTCGATACTTGCATGTTGTGTCGCAAGGCAGGTACCGTCGATCCGTCGATCATCTTTTGGCTAACGTTACTTTCAGGCTGTGGAGAATGTCGTCGATGACGCTTCGCCAATTGCGGGAATCTATGACGCCAAGACTTCGCACTTGACTCCCACTCAAGGAGATTTTTTTTCAAACGATGGGAACCGCTGATAGCTCACGAAGAGTAAGACGCTGTTTGGTTCCGAAAGGAGCTTTGGACGATGACGGCACAAGAATGCGCAGATAAAGGGCGTTGTTTTGGACAAGTCATTTTTTCCCTCAGACTTGCCAAGTGCAGGAAAACTTCACTGATACACGTATCGGCTCATCCGCGGAAATGACCCCGCTTTCCACCATCAATCTCTCTTGAACGGCCACGTGGGCACGGGCGATGCGAGTACTGTCTCGATTGAGCCCGAATTCCTCGCGCTCGCTCGTGGCTTCATTGTAGATCTTACACCACGAGAAACCGTTCTAGGCACAGACCACGAACTGAACACGGAGAAAATTGCTGCGCGCCTACAGGTACTACGCAATTCCGAGGGCGGATCCGGCCCCCGTTTCGGATTGAGAAGGACGAAATGCCAGGCATGGGACGTATTTGCGACAACCTTGCGCAGTTGTTCTACGCCGACGGGGTGCAAAACGACTCGCACTGGTCGTGGATATCCGGAAACCAACGTTTGAGGACGAGCAAGCGACGATGAATACGTTGCGTGACGGTCCCGAGTACGTGGCTGCGACAAGCACGCTAAACGAAGGTCAGGTCGCAGCGATGACACGCGTGCTAAGTGCAAATGATTATGCGTTGATCCTCGGGATGCCTGGGACTGGCAAAGGCGTGATTGCGGCGCTCATTCGGACATTTGTAGTCATGGGGAAGACAGTGCTGTTGACGCCGTATACCCATTCTGCAGTGGATACGATTTTACTCAAGTTGAAGGACGACGATTACAATATTGAGGTTGGAGAACGCGGACAAGGTATGTTCATGCGTAGATATGGTGAAAGGCAGTGCTCGGACTGGAATGGGCAACCTAGGTTTATCCAGATGTTCGCAAGTTTACAGACGCGAAAAGAAGGACGGCGAAGATGATTGAACAACTTGAGAACCAGCTCATGTCACCCCCCGTCGTTGCTACCACGTGTTTGACGATCGACCAGTGGGTTTGAGTAAATGGGACAATTTTGAAAGCCGGTACTGAGATCGTTACAGTCCTGTATTTTCTCGGCGGACGTTTGACTATTGTACCGTAGACGAGGCATTCCAGATAACCTTACCGACGTGCCTCGGTCCGTTGCGTTTCGTGGACAAGTTCGTGCTTGTGGGAGACCACTTTCAGCTTCCGCCACTGGTAAGCTGCGTTCCCAGATACCACGATGACCGGGACCTGATATACCCTTTCAGGTGGGCAATCCCGTGGCGAGGAGGGGTGGCCTAGAGATCTCGCTATTCGGAAGGCTGTCTGAAGCCCACCCACATGCGGTCGTGGACTTGACGCATCAATACCGCATGAATGAAGATATCACACTCTTGTCCAACAAACTGATATATGAAGACCATCTTCGGTGTGGCTCGGAAGCTGTCGTGAAACGGAGTCTTGTACTCCCCGACAAGAGGTTCGTCGATCCCTTCGTGGGGCGGGTGGATGCCTATGCAATAATGGCCAGTGTTGGTTAGCATGACTCCTGGATGAAAGGTGAGTATCGTTTTTCCAAGCGTCACTTGTTCGCTCAAGTTCACGCTGCACCAGTTGTGAAGCTGTCTTTGTGGACACGGATCGCGTCCCCGCGCCCGATTCACGAGTGGGAGACTTGGTTTAGAACGAGGGGAAACTCGTGTACCAGATCGCTGAAGCACTCTTGCGGAGCGGCGTCGAGGAACGACAGATTGGGGTCAAGTCGCTGTACCGACAACAAATCAAGCTCCTCTCGCATCTCCTGCAGGGCAAGAAAGACATTGAGATTTTGACGGCGGACAAGAGTCAAGGCAGGGACAAGGACTGTGTCATCATTTCGATGGTCCGATTGAACGATCATGGACAGGTACGCCCTACCCATATCCGCCTATATCCCCAGCATGACGTCCACCGAATTTTCCCAGGTCGGCGATCTACTGAAAGACTGGCGGGCAAGTCAACATGTCGTTCACGCGCGCACAGTCCAAGTTGATCATCATCGGTTCCCGCAAGATACTCAGTGCGACCCCGTTGTTGACCGAGTTCCTGCAGTTGATGGATGAACTAGGGTGGATGCTTACGTTGGCGGAGGGTGCAAAGAAGATGCATCCGACGCTGGAGCCGCCCACGATCGTGGTGGTGGGCAAGTGGGCTGGGAAGCGGGCTGGGGAGGACCCGTACCCGAGTCGGTCGGGGAATCGCGATGGTGATGCCGGTGATGGGCGTGCGCTGGTGATAGGGACGCCGCCGAAGAAGGCAAAGACGCCTCCAGCAGTGCTAATGAGGGATGGGGTGTTGAAGGGACGTCCGATACTGTTAATGGGGAGTTGTAATGGCATCTTGATTAGTGTTCGATTCTAGCCTGGGTTGAATCCTATGCAACGCGTCTCAGGCTGTGATCTGAGCTGGAGTGGACTACTAAGTAACTACTCGGAAATTTAGCACAGCCTCATTCAGCGTTCCCGCTTCAACTTCATGTTAGCATTTGCTCGGGGAACTCGCTCACTTGCGCCACGTTGTGTCCTTTTTTCTGAGCGACGCACATATGCAACAGCTACTCAACTTCCTCGACCACCACCTCCCACAAAAGAACCTCACATCGAGACCTTTTCAGCCCCGTCACAACCCAAACTCTATTACACCCGTCCTTCTCCGCGCCGCGATCTACCCCAAATCCAGGTATTTCTCTCCGTCTGCTATCATCCAATGAAAAACTAAACGTGCGCTCGTGCAGAAACGATGGCCATTCATTCTCGCATTCGTTGCATTCGGGGTGTCCGGATGGGCTGCGTTCCTCCTCATAGCGATGAACCAAGAACGTCTGTCGAGTTCCGTCGTACGCCAAATTTTGCAAACGGCACGAGAAGATAAAGCGTTGCAGGCTGCTTTGGGTGACGCTATACGGTTTGAGCCAACATGGTACCTCAATGGCGACCCCTGGATCAGTGGTTCTGTGTGTCTCATTCTTCCTCCATGTCTGATGTGTCGACTGATGTCGTGCGTCCGGCAGATTAATCTCCCGCAGGGAAACGTCGACGTAAGTTTTCGACTAAAAGGTCACCGAGGTGAGTTGAGCGTTTCTCTGTTCCTCGAACGGGATGGGTCTTGATGTCATTGTAGGTACCGGAACGCTGTACTTTACTAGCATTCGCAAAGCGAAAGGAGAAACGTTCACACCTCGTACGTCCTGCATTGCCATTGGGGGCAGTCCTTATGAGACTTGTTGTTCTGCAGTGCGATTCAGAGTCATCTGCGATGATGGCAGAGTCATCAACGTCGTTCCGCAGTCACAGTGAATCCGATTCCAGCTCTCATGTGGTTGGCCCTGGCAGCAGATGTCCATATTTGCTCGCGGTGCATCATTGGTACCGAGCATGTGTAAGTCGAACGTTGGATGCCGATCAGTACGAGTCGGCGTTGGTGCCTGTCCGTGGCCGCAGAGCCTGAGGCTGTGGAGTCATGTGTTACCGTCAGTACCTGGATAATTGCACTTTTAAACTTGCCGAATACGCGTGCGCCATCCCCCGTGGCATGATGTAAGATCTCTCCTTCCGTGCATATAAAGGCCTTCCAAGAGGCTCTGAGTTTGTCATTCACCGTCATGAACAACATCAACGTATTGACGATTGGAGGGTCGAGGAACATTGGCTACTTTTCCTCGGTAAGACTACTTGGTATGCCTGGCGCTCATATGAATTTTGCGGTGCACTGAACGATGTTGATCAGACTTAGGGGCGACTGTTACTTTCCTCTTGAGAAAGCCCAGTGTGTTTGATAACGACGGAGTAATTCAAAAGTATGTCCGTGCCGGAAAAGCAAGACTTGTGCAAGGCGATGCGCTAGTCAAGGAGGACGTTAAACGTGCTTGGGTTGCTGCCCAGGGGGACGACAGCAAACCCGTCGACTTTCTCATTGTCACGGTCGGTAAGCTGCACCACGTCTTCCCCATTTCCTTGTTCGATCTCACACGTATCGCTCGACAGGTGGGCTACCCCATTTCGAACTCACCAAAGGCATTGTGCTCTCCCCCCCCAATCTCGTAACCCAATCCGTCCTCAACTGTCTCGAAACCCTCCCAACACCCCACCCCAACATCATCGCCATCTCCTCTATCGGAATCACTCGTACCGGTCGCAAACAGCTCCCGTTTCTCCTCAAGCCATTCTACAGCCATGTCCTCGCCGCCGCGCACGCGGACAAACGTGGTGTGGAGGAAGTGTTGGCGCACTGTGCGGGTTGGGAGTGGAAGACAGAGGATAGTCCTGGGACAGAGGTGCTTGGTGCGGATTGGAAAGCAAGCGTGGACTTGCCGGCACCGGGGACGCTGAAGAACGTTGTTGTGGTGCGTCCTGCGTTGTTAACAGATGGAGCGTGTCGTGCGGATACTTGGAAGTCGCCAAGTGGGGGACCTTATGCAGTCGACGTGGGGAACCCCGCTGGGCCGTGGACGGTTTCGAGGAAGGACGTGGCACATTTCTTGGTGGAGAGGGTGGTCAGACATTGGGACGAATGGGAGGGGAAGCGTGCCAGCATCGCTTACTAGGATCTGCTTTCGGATGACTATGCTATCATTTTATGCGGAATTCAAGAAATATGCTACTTGACGTGATTCATTTATATGTAGACAGTGAGATACAGTAATCGATCAGGATGTTGGTAAAGCGTAACATCCAGAGATACTCTGGGAGAGGACTCGGGAGGCAAGGAAATGTCGAATTCGAGGCTACTTTTGGCTACGGAACCTCACGGTCAGACTGTCACGGATGCAGACGCTAATCAACCTACCCCCCAACTATTTCTTACCTAGCGGGAATTACCCATGTCGGCGCTTCCAAAGATCGTGTCAGGATTCACCGTCATCCCGGTTGCCTACGCCCACTCGACACATATCCTCTATGCCCGTGCCCACCTCTCCAAATCTCAAGACACCACATACCCAAAAGGAAGGACGCTCTTCCTCGTCAACCTCCCCGTCGATGCCACAGATCGTGAAATCTCACTTTTTTTCAAATCCTGCGGGACGGTGGAGCGGGTGGTGTACGACCAGGACCCGTCGCGCGGTGCAGAAGCAGAGGCGGAGACGGACTCGGACTCGGACTCGGAGACATCGCCATCGCCATCGAGAAAAGAACCACAACAACGATCAAAAAGACAACGAAAACCAACAGGAAGCGCCCCTCCAAACGTCGTTTCCCTCCCGCCGGTCTCAACACGTACCCTCCGAAAAACAGGCAACATTGCCCACGTCATCTTCCTTGACACCGCGTCACTCGACAAAGCGCTCGTCCCACCAACCAAGGCGCGTCCTTGGCCATCCTCTGAAGAGCCACGGGGTCTTGTCCATTATGCAGCGTTGTACGACGCACAACGACCACCGCTCGACGTCGTGAAAGTACATGCGGATACGTGGATGGAACGGTTCGAGTTTGATCTGGCAAAGTCGAAGCAAAAGTCGGCGTATCATAAAGGAGAGGCGATTGTGGACGAGGATGGATTCACACTCGTGACGCGGGGCGGGGCGTACGGACAAACCCTCGGAGGGGGCGTTGGGGTGGCAAGCAAGACATTCGAGAAAACAGGACAGACAGCGGGTAAGAAGAAGAAAGCGCCAAAGGAAAAAGAGACGTTCTATGCGTTCCAAAAGGCAGAGAAACAGAGAAACGGTGGGACTGTGTACAAGTATGTGATGCGGTGTGCTCTGGCTGACATGTCGTTGTATTTCTAGCGTTGCTGGATCTAAGGAGGAACTTTGAGGCAGACAAGGCGCGCATAGAGAAATTAAAGGAGTCTCGGCGTTTCCAACCCTATTGATCACCCGTGTGGTGCAGACGTGTTTCCAACTTACTGGATGAAAGGTTATTCATCATCGTACCGACAGTTTCTGCATAGGAGATCTCATATTGACTCCCCTACTACTCAGATCCTCGTAGTCTCGAACGCAATCATGGACATCTCTTTCCATAGCTTGTCACTGCCCTAGCTACCTCGTAGCCTTCCTGCTCTCCCTTCCTTCTCCCACTCGCCTGAGCAACCATTCACGAAGGTACAGAGTTCGGATAATGTAAACCCAGGGTCAGCGCCGACACGTACAGGATTCCCACTTTACGCCGCAATTATAACAAAATTCTTGCCGACACCTGCACCGCATATGTGCGCAACCAGTGACGCGCTCCACTATCATTTTGCAATTCGGACAGGTTTTCCAGCCTTTTTCCTTGGCAAAAGAGCGAACTTGGCGGTTCACTCTGTCATCGCAGCTTTCTCCGGGGTGTGCGTGGGTTTTGCATCCTGAGCAGACAGCTGCGCTGCATTCTGGGCACGACACCACGCACGGTGTCGATGCGGGTGATCTACCAATGAAGTTCAAACACATCTTGTTGGGACAGTAAATGCGGAAGCTGGGAGGCGTGGCGGCCTCTGCGCACTTGGAAGAAAAGGTTATACAGAGTGGACCAGGCAGGAAACTGAGGAAGGTGTCAATTGGAAGCTGTTGTTGGCAGCATTTCAAGGGAAAGAGCCCCTCGTTGTTGTTTGCGACTTTGGCCATGATTATCACGCACTCGCGGCAGATGAAATGGCCGCAGGGCCCGTTGAGACAGGCGATGCATTCGCAAGTGTCACGGCAGATGACACATTCGACGCTAGCAGGATGATATGTAAGTCATCCGGTGATGCTCGTACACGATTTCACTACCTGACCTGCTCCCGCTTTTTCAACAAAGTGCGATGAACAGTGTTGTTTGATCCAGACGATCCTGCTTCAGGCTGAGGCACCTCTGCTGCCATATCAGCCACCAGGAATTTTTCTCTGAGCGACGGTCAACTCGGACGATCAGCTCTCCTGATACATATAACGTAGCAGTGAGGGAGGGGGGATAAGCTCACAACAACTCTGCAAAGGATACTCTGCTCATCTCCAACTGGGCCGGTGTCTGTGGCGGAAGATATTCGCCACGTTGTAACGCAAGCGCTGCTTGGTGGTCATCTCGTTCGCCTGTTTCCAAGAGTGCTAGATGCCGGAGAAAGTACGATCGGGGATCTGATTCACAGTTGAGCCCCCTGCTAGGGGACTGGATACAGTACTTACCCTCCTTTTTCGAACCTCGATTGAATGGTAAAATAGGGAACCATCGGCAGATGGGGGACGCTAGCTTGGCGAGTACGAATCCCATTGTTCTCCGTCTCAGTCGTAGTTGTAGAGGAAGAAAGAAAAACTGCAAGCAGTTTTGCGGAGTGAATGTAAAATGTGGAATATAATACAATCACAATAGGAGTCCGGTGTCGGCAGTGGGTGAGGTGACTCCAACCTTGGCTCAATGTCTTACCAGTGGTGTTCATGTGGCATTCAGAGGCTACTGATACTAGTGTCCGAATCTAACATGGAGAAATGCAGAGACTCGTGCGCTGGGAGCCTTCAGGGAGGATGACCGGATCTAACCCTACATTGGGGGTACACTTTGTTCCGAGCACTACTAGACGTGGCTGTGCCTGCCGTTCCACCGAGTATCCCTGCCATGGAGGATGAAAGCGCAGAGATTGAGCTAGTAAGTTTTATGACAACTACGGGTTATTTTTCGACTAATGCGTGGCACATTCAGCTTGAGCAGAACCTGAACAAGACCCACCAGATATCACAACGGATGATATGTACGTGGACCGCCTCGGCGAACGCGTTCGTCTTGATCAAGGCTAATCTCACCAGCTATATTGACCAACTTTGATTCCCGCCTGGTCAAGTTGGAGAAATCAATACTTCCACTCTACACAGCAACCCAGAAACTCAACTTTCGATCGCACAGTACGCATTTAGAGGCGTGTTTGACGCATCCTTCTCAAAGCGGCGAGCAGATATCGACCGTGCACTCTTGAAGATCGACGAAGTGGCAAGCAGCCACGAAGGAATTGCTGAAGAAGAGGGTCTCATCCTACGAGGGTCCGCATCTCCTTGGTTTTGTTCCAGAGTTGCCATGTGAATGTGAACTTTCTCCAGTCCTCAAGCCGGGCAGCTGGAAATATACATTGATACCCTCGCGCGCTTGAATGCGTCGATTGCGTTCAAATCGTCAGATGATGATTCTCGCGAAAAGGTGCGTCTCGTGTTATTATACTGTTTGAATGCTGAGTTGGCTACAACGACCACTCCTACAGGCCCGTCTCGTCGAGACAGGTGCAAAGAAGCTAACGCATTTGTATACAAAATTTGTTGCTGAAGGATCATCGGGTTCGCCTCCGATAGCAGGTCTTGACTTTACTCCTACGACATTCCCACCAGCGCTACTCGCCCCTCTCAAACCTCTCGTCGCATTCTTGCGTAGTCTTCCCTTACCTTCAACCCACCCATCACATCCTGCCGGCCCGGTCATTCTTGCCACCTTAAGGGAGGCGCAGCGCGGTTATGCCGACATGCGTGGGTCGTGGAATCGCAAGTCGCTAGAAATGCATGCCAAGCGAGTCGTCGACCGTGCTGAAACGTTGGACGGTGTCATTACAGGCAAAGAATTCGGCACCTGGGTGCAAAATCTCCTTCGTATCGCAGAGGTAGGTGGTTCTTTTATGGCTTTCTTGCGCGGATTGTAACCTGTGTAGACCGAATACAACCTTCTAACAGACCTCGCACCACTCACGATGCCTTCTCTCTTGGCATCCACTTACGATACCCTCCTCAACCCCCTTCTTACACTCTTCACCGATACACTATCCTCCTTGACCGCTATCATCAAACGTTCTCTTCATAGATACACCTTCCACGCCCTTGCCACCTACTCTGCTCTTTCAGCATCCCAGAGCCGTTGGGAAATTCTCATGACGAGGAGAGGAGAAGGCCGGAGAGACACGAACGAATTACGGGACGGACTGAACTCTGTTAGGAGCGTGTGTTTGAGAACCTTTCCAGAATTTTTGGCCGATTTGAAGTTGGCAGCTACGGGACCTGGAAAGGGTGGAGAATTGGGTGTGAGCCTGGCCGATTTTACTATTTCTGTAAGTAATTTGAATCTTTTGGTTCCAAGTCTGTTCTATTGACTTGTATCAGACTGTACAATATCTGGATAGAATCCCAGAAGTACAGGAGGCAGTTGGATCAGCACTTCTCGCACTAGGAGATGGAAACTGGAAGATGGGTGAGGGAAAGCAAGTCCGAAAATCCCAAAAGGTTCCGACGATTGAAGTGACCGAGAAGGTCGTCCTTCAACATTACACCTGTCCGTCCTTTTTTTTTTTTTCCCTTGCAAGACTGCTCCCAACCGCTCATGTGTGACATCTTTTCAAAAGTCGACATTGTGAACACGACTGTGAGCAGTTTGACGACCCTGTCTCGCACACAACGTCGTGGCGCGTTCGGGTCTATCTTCTTACTCAACAATATCTCCTATTTCTACTCTCGCCTCGTCTTAAAACCGACACATCCGTGGCTCGTAGAATTCGTCACGAAGCCCACTGCAGATACGCTCATGTCGGCGTATCGAACCGCGAAAGCAGGTTATTTCGATGCCAACTTTTCGCCGTTGATGCACACGTTGAGCGAAGATCGCGAAAAGGAAAAGGTCGGTAGTAGTGCGTGGAAAGCGGCCACCAAGGAGAAGTTTACGCGCTTTTATGACCTTTTGGAAGAAGTTGGGGAAAGGCATCAAATGGCAAGAGTGTTGGAGGAAGAGGAGGAGGGGAGGAAGGCGATCGCGGAGGAGGCAGTCAAGCTCGTCGTGCCGAGTTTGCAACGGTTCATTCAGAAGCAGCGAGATAAAGAATTCAGCAAAAGTGAGTTTCCCCCTTCCCCTTCTTGCGATGAATGGTGGCGCTCACGTTCCTTGCGTTTTTTTTGCGACAGATCCACAAAAGTGTGCGTATGCGAGTGCTTTGAATTAGGTTTGCAGATAGGCTGAGTCCTGATGCCTGACACATTTATGTTACAGATATCAAGCTGTCCCCTGAAGAAG
>JBBPQD010000598.1:0-10276 GCA_038092355.1 Caloboletus inedulis
TGTTGCAAAGCTCGTATGGCCTAAGTGACGATTATTTCGATGTCGAGGATACACGGCAAGGCGTCGGCCCTTATCGACGCCCTGCTCTCCTGGCCGTCCTCGGACCGTTATTTCTCGGGTCTCCTGATATGTACGCAGCGGAGTTGTACACGTTTCACGCGAGCGTCACGCCGGCGCGTTTGTCAAGCTTTGTTCACAAAGTCGATCAAAACATCCGTGACTCCAACTTGCTGGTATTGTCCTGCCCTTCGTGGTTTCGCTTTCCGCGACTCTTGACGTGTATATCTCCCAATCACAGGCGACGGTGCTCCTAAGCACGAATGTGGCGCTCCTCGCCTGGAGTGACAATGGCAACACAGGCGGAATTAATTCACCAACAATCGACCAGATTGCCACGTACATTTCGATCATTTTCATCGTTGGGAGCATCATAATCGATCTCGCCATTTTCAAGAAATATCGCGGCAGGGGCGCTGATACACCTTTGCGAGCGGTAATGCCAACTGCTCTCAACTTTCCTCCTAGGTTTACCTCTTTCGCAGGTTGTGGTGTTGAAACGTATCCTGAAAGAGCCATTCGGTCTAGAAAGACTCGCCATCATATATAGTCTTCCATATGTGCTATTGATGTGGGGGTACGTAGGGAATTCTAACAATTCACGTTTGGGGCTGAAACAGTTGGAGATAGTTTGATTGCATTCCTCACGGCATTCGCCATCATCTTTTACAGGGAAACGGGCAATCAAGTTCGCATCCCTGTTTCTGTGGCTCTCTGCCTCATCTTCCTTTGCCTGTTCTTCTGCTTGTATACTTTCGTACCACCCGGAAAGGACCAGGAGCCACAGAGGCGATTGCACGAAGATAGGACCTCATCTTCCAAGGTCTGATTCGAGGAAGCAAGGGTCCGGCTTCTGCCGTGATACGCCCGTATCCTTTATTGTTCGCTATCACCAGCCTATCCTCTTTCTGTATGCTTCTTTATTTACCTTGGAAAGGTCGTTGCTTGCTATCATACCCCGCCGCCACTGTTATTTGCATGACAATGTACCTGGCTTATTTTTGAATTGATCACAGGTGATCACCTCCCGAGCGCTCTACACCTCGTGTATGCCACACCCCACCGTGGACGACAGTTCAAATTTGCCTCTGCAGAGGTCAGATTAGGGCGGGATGTTTCGTTAATGGTGTATTGAACGACAGGGGGTGCATGTTGATCATCCCCGTCTCGCTAGGATCCACTGACAGGGCGCAGAGATGCCCACCGATATAGCGCTGCCGCAAGGCTAGTCCGGGGCCCCAACTGTCTAAGGGGGCAAGCCGCCGATATAGACTATCTGGTCACCCGGTCATCTGCCTGCCTCCTTGGGTGATCTCGCTCACACAAGATGAGTTGTTGATAAAAGACCGACCGTATTTACGTGCGGTGTTCTGTCCTCCCCGTCGAGTCCTCTACGTCTCCTTTACGTTTTTCTGCGGCATCACACAGTGACCATCAACTCAATGACGAGCCAACTATCGTGCAACGGAACTTCCCTAGGTCAGCTCTTTGGAGACGAAAAGCAAGGGTGGTCTGGGTACGCTGCGTAGGCTAACGCTGTTGGTCCGTCAATCATGACACGTTGTCTTAGATACATGGAATGGGAGAAACATTCCGATAAGAAAGCGATCGCGTAGGCCATTCTCAAGACGCACCAGTTCACCCCGATCCCCGGTCAGTACCCTCCAAACCGATCATCATCACCATCATCTTTAATCCAGTTCACCCAACCCCCCATGATATGCACCGTGAGCAGAGTTCCAGTTACATAATTCCTCTCCCAGATATGAATCCCGTCCTAATTGGACATTGTTGGAAAGAGTATCATGAAGCCTTGGGCCTCAAATCTATCGTGGATTTCAGCTGGGAAACAGTGAAGCCAGGGTGGCCCTTTGTAACAGAAAATATGACTACATGGGCTCTGTACAAGTGATATCTGTTGTCCATGATCTCGCCTTGCAATAACTGATCACCACAGGTTTCACCATTGTAAGGAAAGTCCTGTCCACTGCCATGGCGAAGACGAAGAGGAATCTAGTATTCTAGGTGAAAAGAAGAAGAAATGGATGGCATGGTTCAGGCCAATTCACCAATAGATGAATGAGATCTGGTTTCTCCTTCTTTTCACCATCTAAATGAACGAGCCCACCTGTGTTATAGTCAACACATGCAACAAACAAGTGAGCCAAGATATAGAGGTGGTGGGGTATGAGGGGAATTCCATGCAACTTGCAGGTGAGCCCACAGAGGTGTGTAGGAATGAGGACCAAATCAATGAGCAAGCCTGCAGAGCAGATAAGAGGGAATGCAAATGTCCTATGGGTGGGCCTGCAGGTGGATTTAGCAGGATATATGACACTTCTAATTCCATGCAACTCAGCTCATAGGGGTGGGTGGGAATAAGGGCCCAATCAATGAGCAAGCCCATGGGGCAGAAAAGAGGGAATGGAGACATCCTATGGGCAGGCCTGGGGGTGGATTTAGCAGGATGTGTGACACTTACAATTCCATGCAACTCACAGGCGAGCCCACAGGGGTGGGTGGGAATAAGTGCACAATCAACAAGTGAGCCTATGGGGCAGACAGAGCAATGGTGATGTCCTACAGGCGAGCCTGCAGGTGGATTTAGCAGGATGTATGACACTTATGAGCAAGCCTGCCATGGCCAAGCACAGGTGATATGAGCAACTACTGTAGTATTGCACAGGACCTGGCTTGGCTCAAAAGCCCTGGCTTAAGCTTGGCCTTATAGGGCTCAAGCTTATGAGATATTTTAGCTGAGCCATTGTTGGGGTCTCAAGCTCAGCTCAGGCCTGGCTCTGGCTCAGGCCAAGGCCTAAGTGTAAAATCAGCACTCAAAGAAATAGATTTAGTCTAGCACAATCATAGGAACATTATCTCCTTCATCTACATTATCTAATCCTTGAATATCACCTGAATTTTCAATGATTACCTCCCAGCCCTCTCCCAAACCTTCTTCCTGAAACAAAGATGACATAGAAGGGTTGTCATTGGCTGCTGCAACCTCTGATAGGACTGAAGGATCTTCACCATGACTAGTGATTCCACGGCCTGGCCTAAAAGCCCTGAGCTGACCAAGCCGGGCCACATTAGGGGCTTGGTGGGGCTTGGAGCTCAGCTTACCATTCTGAGAAGCCATGAGCTGAGCTGAGCCAGGCCCCAGAAGCCCTGAAGCTGTGCAAAAAATAGCATGTTCCTGTTACTGGCAAGAGCCAATAACTATAAAAGGTATGTGGATATGAAATTTTCATTTCATCTGCCAATTCCGTTAGTTTGCTTATTACAGGCAATATGTCTGACACCGAAGAACAACCTTGCCAGCCCAAATGTACAGCCATACCATCTGCACATATGACATGTGCTGAGAATGCTGCTGATTTATGTAGAACTTTCCTCCCATCAGAAAGCTCAGATAGCAACACGGCCACCTGAAGGTGACAGTATAGTGAATACACTGGCACCTGGCAGTGAGGGTCGCAAGGCTGGCCCAAAACAGACTCGGGAAGTTCTCAACATCAATACCACCATATCAGATGCTGAATCCAATGCTGATAGCCCACTCAAAAAGAAAAAAGGTAAGTTCACAGCAATTGTATCCAATTCCTCACAAACACTTTCTAGGGCTTCAGAAGGACTGCATAGCATCACAGGCCAATAGGGCTGTCTGTGATGGGGCCCTTACTACTGGATCTGACAGTCTCCTCAAGGACGTCCAAGTCATTGATGTAGATGAGCCAACCAAGAGGGGACGAGCTGAACGTACTCAAGACATTGATGTGCACTTTTCCGCTGCGTACCTGAACTTGGACAACAAGAAGGTTCAGGATTGTAACACTTGCAGGTATGTTTTTCTTTGCATTATTTGATTTTTCATTAATCCCCTATATACTAGCAAACAACCCAAAAAGCGTGTCGCTATCATCAACCTAACAACCACACTGTGGCATCACCAGCAAGCGGCCCACAAGGAAATGTATCGGAAGTGGGCTATTGACAATGGGTTCACATCCATGTTACCCATGGATACCAAACACCATTGAGAGGAAGAAGCTTGTCAACATGACACTGCCTCATCAAGTGCTGGCATCAGTAGACAACCTTCCCTTGACAGTCATCTTGTGCCAGCAGGCATGATTGTTCAATGTTCAGACTCTGCATTTTGCAATGCCACTATTGAGTGGCTTGTTGCAACAGACTAGGTGAGCGATTTCACCAATTGCAATTAATTTACTATTACTAATGAAGGATGTTACAGCCTATTCATTGTATGGAGCATCCAGCATTCCAAAGATTGCTTGACATTGTCTCACGTGCTGCTCCCAACAAGATCAAGCTACCTGGTCATACCATGGTGCATGAGCTCATCATCAAGAAATTCAAGATTGACTTCCTCTCACTCAAAAAGAGACTATCGGTATGTACATGTATCCTTACGCATTACTGAACTAATGTAGCACAACAGGGCCAAAATGTTTCAGGACAAATCAGCCTCACCTGTGATGCCTGGCAGGCCTCGAACTGTGACAGTCACTTCACCATCACTGGATTATGGATCGAAGAGAACACGCTGCACATGTGGACCCTTCACACAGGCCTTATCACATTCATCCAGCTCAACAATGTGCATAATGGGGTCTGTCTCGGGCAGGCACTGTATAAAGCCATCCAATGCCTTGGTATCACTCATAGGGTGTGTAATCTACTAGCAATACTTGTCTGCTCACCATACCTCACAATTAATTTAGATTGGATATGTTACAAGTGACAATGCAAGCAATAACGACATGATGATGACAGAGTTTGCACATATCTTAACATCTGAGACAGGTAAGCCCTTTGATGGGGCAAAGCGACGATTACAGTAAGTTGGTCCTAATTGTAATGATGCGATATATATTAACTATCTATATTACAAATATCTATTGCAGCTGTATGGCTCATGTCATCAATCTTGCGACACAGACATTCCTTGCAACATACAGCACATCAAAACATTATGACCCCTCCTCACCTGATGCTGACATCATTGTCTTGAGCAATGGTGAGGATTGAGACCCAATTGGCCTTGTTTGTGCCATCTCTGTCAAGGTACATATTCTTACATGTAATTGGAGTTGCCAAGACACTAATAGGTATTCTTAGGCTTGTTCATCAGCACAATGTAAAGAATTATTCAAGACTATTCAGACACACTCACCTCCCTTGCAACTCACCGTTGATATGAAAGTCTGACGGTCCTCAATATTCAACATGCTTAGTTGTGCACTCAAACTCAAAGAGGTAAGTATATCTGATAATATCCATGTATTTACACTTGCTGATATTAATATAGGACATCAACACTTTTATTGAACAACTTGCATTCAAAGATCACAGGAACAACTTGCAGAAGTGCTGCAAAGTTTTTGGGCTCCAGTTATCAGAAGAAGAGTGGGACCAAGTCTGCTTGCTTCTAGCCCTTCTCATAGTATGTGAAACAACCTTTGAAGTGTAGCTTCTCAGGTTGCACTAGATGTCTTAAACTATGAGGAACAATGAAGAGAGGATGAGGGTAATGAGTCCACTCGAGTGCTTCGAAGGGAAAACACCAAGAGAACCAAACTGAGGTTCCCTGGCCTTGCATTGGGCTTTATATACTATACATGTGTTTGTATCTATTTGTACATAGGGCATAGGGTTTACCATACTAGTCCATACAGCCATTGAGGCTGTGAGCATAGCCATGAGAATGGAAGCATGACATGCTGCACACATGCAGTGTGGCAGAATGGAAGAGAAGCATAATGGAGATTAAAAGGAAGCATAGGAATGGAAAAGAAGGAGTGCACAGTGCAGAGATAAATGTGGGAAGAGAAGCTGTGACTCCTATAAGGGCGGATCAAGATCCAGTTAGAAGATAAGTTAAAGGATGGTGTCTGTGAGTGCTGATAAAGGGTAAGATGAGTGTCCACATGCATGATAAGATAAGATAAGAAGAAAAGAAAGAAATGACTAAGTCCATTGGAATGCAACCATAACAGTATGTAATTGTTCCTTTCATCACACTTCACAACACCATTCACACTAGTTTGCAAAGAACACTCAACACACTTTCCCAACAGAGCAGGGACCTACACTACACACAGTCCTCCCAGCTTTGGAGATGCTACACAAAGCATGGTCATCATGCACAAAGAGCAAGAAATTTACAAAATATAGTGCTGCGCTTGAAGCAGGGGTACAAAAAATATCCCATTACTATAAGTGTACAGCGGCATCTGGTGCGCATATCATCGCAATGAGTAAGTGGTCTCACAATACCTATCTTACACTATTTGACACTTGCTTTCTTTCTCCAGTTCTTGATCCTTATCAAAAGCTTGATTACATCCATGCCAATTGGGACGAACAACTCGCAGATGAAGCCACAAAGCATGCTGAATTAATTGTAAGTTGCTTTTTTCTCAATCACACTCTCTACTAACAAATCTGACAGTACAAGGAACATTATTATGCTATATATGACTCTGACACCAATGCCCCACAGCCCACAGACCACAAACATTGCATTACAATGCACAACCCCAAAGTCAATGCACTTTTGGGGTTCAATATTGATGACAATAGTGATGGCAAGAATGAGGGTGTGATCAGCTGGAACCAGAGCAGCAAGTGTGGTGGCAATCCTGCATACCTGTGGCTACAAGGTTTCCACAACTACCTCAACATGCAGGAACATCTTGGTGACACCACCAAATGCATTCCAGCCAATATCCAGTATGGGGATCCCTGGCATGGAACTTTCTCCCCATTATGGCCAGCTCTGTATCATCAGAACATGTGTTTTCATCTGTAGGGATAACCATCAGCAAGCGTTGCCACTGTCTCAAGGCTGATGTTGTTGAGGCCCTTCAATTATTAAAGTGTAGTACAAGATCCAATGTTCTCTCTCAAACAGATTTCCCACTTACTCCCAAGGTGCATGGCAAGCAAGATTCCAGTGACAACGATAGGGAGACTGAGGACGAGTGAGATGGTAGTCTTCTCGACATTAATTAGCGGCTCATTTCAGAGTCTACATACTATGATGCTATCTTGTACTTAGTGTTTTGGTAGCATCTTATGTCTAGCCATGGCCTGGGCCTAAGCTTAGGCTTTTGGGCCGGGCTGGGCTGTCCTTAGGGGCTTTAAAGGCCTGGAGCTTGGCTTGTGATTTCTCGAAGCCACCAGCTCCCTAAGCCAGACCCAAGCCAGGGCTTTTGGGCCAGGCCGGGCTGCAGAATCATTAACCATGATGACAGAGGAGGTCACAACAAATAAGGCATTTGAGGCACTGGAGTGCTTCAATGATGTCCCCTTTGAGTCAATTTCATCATTTACTAATTGTGATTCCTGCAGATGAGAAGGTGCATTCACTTGAGACAGAGGTAGCCATGATGAAGAGATAGTTGTGGGCAAGTGATGCCCAAACTGGGTATTGAGTAGCATTCAATCCCCACCATTGAACAATCAACATACCAGGGGGGAGTTGGTCTTTGGAGTTGAGATAGCCATGAAACTCAGCATACCGGGGGTCACCATGCATTGATGATGTGTCTGAATTCTCAGCATCATTGGCCTCATCATCATCTGGAAGCTCTCATAGGAGTTGGCTTATTTTGCCATATACAGATGTTGTTTGCACAGTTTTACTTGGTTTCTCAACACCTGTCCCATTCAACTCCAAATAGTGTTCCCAATACTGTTGAATATGTTCAGTAGTGAGATAGTATATGATTGATAACATACCACATCTTCTGCATGCTTCAGTGCCTTCTTATAGAGGTCTTTTCCCCAATACTTTCAGACATGACTCCCTTTTTGCACAGGGTCAAGTACTTCAAGAAACAAATGTAAGTATACATCAATGGATATAATCCGTGAACTTACACATGGTAATAGTGTAGAGATCATTCATGGAAGTCTGATCATAGTACTCAACAATCTTTTTGATGCTGGCCTCAGGTGCAGGCCAAAAGTCAACATACTCGGCCTTGGAACTTCGGCTATACCAAGTTGTATGCAAGGCCTCAAGTGCAGGGAAGGCAAGGTGAATAGCAGGTCCACAGTCGGATGAGAAATACTGTTGTGCCTTCTCTGACTTGCCAAGGAGGGCCAATAGAATCTGGACCCACACCCACTTGGTACAGTATCAGTGAGCTGGAGATTGAGGAGCCGTCATTGTTGCTCCCAGTCCTTTTCTGCAACAGCCATTACAAATGTATTGACATCCTAGATGGGACTAATAATATCAGTATTAGATTTGAGTCATGTTGTCTGACTCACAACTTGCCTCTTTGAGAGTATCTGTGTGCTCAAGCATAATGATGTAGCAAGTAATGAACTACAGGACTATTAATTAAATGTAGAAATGAGTAAGTAAAGTCATACTTCAGTGAACTGGACAAAGTCACTGAGGAAAGGCAAACACAAAGCCAAGAAAATTAAGTATGTGCTTAGTAATACATAACAGCCACATGACAGTTGCTAATTACAACACTCCCCCTCAATTGGAGCGGAGTCTGAGTTCGAAAGCGAAGTATTTAGCTTTAACTGAAGGGAGGGCCTTCATAAGTGTATCAGCTACCATATTATCAGTAGGGCAGTAAATCAGTTGGATGGGACCTTTAGAAACAGAGAAACGAATAAAATGATATTGTATGTCAATGTGTTTGGTTTGCATGTGGTAATTACCATCTTTCATGAGTGCAATAGTGGACTGGTTGTCATTAAAGAGGACAGTTGCATGCTCGAGTGGCCCGGAAATCTCGCCAATAAGGCGACAAAGCCAAATAGCTTCTTTTACTGCATGGGTTGACGTGATATACTCAGCCTCTGTGGTTGAGAGGGTGACCAGCTCTTGCTTGCGCGAGCTTCAGGAAATTACCCCTCCATCAATGAGGAAGGCATAGCGAGTGATGGCATGCCTATACTCCTGTGATGCTTCATCAGCGTCAGTGTAGCTGATGAGGCCTTTCATCTCCATTTCATAGGTCAGCGCCCATTTCTTGGTACCAAGGAGATAGCAGTAGACACATTTTAGCATGTCCCAATGTGGTAGGCCAGGGTTCTCTGTAAATTGCACAAGTGTGGAGACAATGAAGGCAATGTCTGGCCAAGTACCAACCACTAGGTACATTAGTGACCCCAGGGCAGTGCGAAACAGTACCTGTTTCATCATTGCTGCTTCAGTGGCTGACTTTGGAGACTGGGATTTCGAGAGCTGAATATTAGGATCCATGGGGATGGAGACCGGTTTTGTGTCAATGAAGTTGTACTTCACAAGAATGGCTTCAATATAAGGTTCCTGGGATATGGAAATTGTGCATGCGTCCTGATCACGTGTTACCTTCATCCCTAAGAGCCAACTAATGGGTCCAAGATCTGTGATCTTAGAGTGTGACCCAATTTCAGTCTTGAATGCCTTAACAAGCTCTTTCAAGTTACCAGTGATGGTGCAATCATTGACATGCAATGCAAGAATGAGGATGTGAGTGGTGACTTTCGCAATGAAAATGCCCCAATCGGCCTTGGTATGACAGAACCCTAGAATGGTGAGCTCTTTGCAAAGCCTCTGATACCATTTCAATGCACCCTGCTTAGATCCGTAAAGGGCAATGTGTAGTTGGGTGGTGGGGTCTTGGCCATTCTTGTCAAAACTGGAAGGGAGTTCCATGAATATAACTTCATTGTTGTCAAGTTTGCCTTTGAGGAATGTGCTGTGGAAGTCAAAAATGTCCATATCCCAATTGTTACGACCAGGTAACAATGGTACACAAGAGTGTACTCAAGCTCCTATAGTACATATCAGACAACCTCTATTGTCAGGTCGATACTATGGCTTGACTAGATATCAGGCAGCTTCTGCGACCTGCAGTCAAAGGCCAATAAATGAGGCGAGGATGGATGTGAATGAGCAATGCTGAGGAGAAAGCGAGGGAACTTGAATACACTGATATTGTGTAGATCAAGGTTAGAGTTATAGAAAGTGGAGTGCAAACTATATACTGTATACTACTGCCTAGTATCCTTAGGACAGGTAGTTACTAAATAGGGAGGCTTTTAGGGCTGGCCTCAGTGTAGGAGCACGATGCTCGCTACGGTTACAACTCCTTCTTTTCCAGGTTTCAACCCACTCGTCGTCCATGTCCACTCGTGCCTCGCGTCCTACCGTCCAATCCGAGGTGAGTCCTATTCAATT
>JBBPQD010000599.1:0-10274 GCA_038092355.1 Caloboletus inedulis
TTCTGAGTGGTGCAACCCAGTTCTTCGATAATATGACCACCTCAGACCCTTTCGCTAGTCAGATCCAGTCAAGGAACACACCAAACTCTTCGGTTCAGACTATCAGCCAGTGGTCGGAATACATGCTCGGGTCGGTTCAGGTCAGTAATTCCAGTCATGCTTTTCGCAACGTTGGTTCTGACAATCGCTACGAACGCACCCTGCCATTGGGAACGTAGTCCATCAACCACCCGTTAGGTACATATGTTGTTGAGAAAGTGATTGATATACTGACGTAGTGTTTCAGGCACAACAGTAATGGCAGCACAGAACTTGGGAGGTCAGAGAGTTGACTCTCGTTTATAAACGATGATAGCTAATATTTGGCGATCTGATTAGGTGTCGTTGATTCTCGGCTTCGTGTGTATGGACTGGCGAACGTGCGCGTCGTGGATGCTGGGGTCATCCCCCAAACGGTTGGTGGAGCCCCTCAACAGACCGTATACACCATTGCAGAGAAGGTATGTATTCGAAACATATTCATATAGCGCCACTGCACAACTTACTTGATTCGTGTTTCAGGCATCGGATTTGATCCTGGAGGATCTCCTGTAGCACTGATGCGGCAGCACATGTCGGTGTGGGACCCACAACGAAGGGTTATTATCTCCCTTTCAGTGGAAACTCCAAAGTGATCTGCTTCGGGGATTGCATACAGTTGATGATTTGCTCTCCACTACTACATTTATTTATCAACCTAATACCACGTTGGCACTTTTCTGAAAAGGACACTCGGTCATTTGTCACCAGGAATAAACGTTTAAACTTTGAATTATTTGATGGTTTTGACATGGAACCTACTTTCTTTCCAAGATACAACTGTCGTCGAGGAAGAGGTGCCTCGCTCATCCGACAACATCGCTAAACGTATCTGTGGAAGAAGTCCGAAGAACCATGTACATCTACAGCACCAAGACACATCCTGGATTCCTACCTGCTGGCAATATTCCTGTCCACCCCGATGCACCTCCTCACGACTGGCCCGATCAGAGAAACCGAACGCCACAAAAAAGCACATTTGTGTCTGGTTAGGAAGGTACGCGATTTGGAATGACCTAAATGCACTTTTCTGGATCGCTTAGAGGCTCATCAGCCAATGAGAGAGCCCACTGCCTGCGTCAACAGTCGCGAAGCGATAACGTTACTCGTCTGCTCTGCAGATGCGATGACCCCCAGCCACTCAGCGTCGCAGACACCACACCCACACGCCCTTTCACCGGGCGTTCCGCAAGCGACGTCATCCTTGTTGACCGAACAGGTCACGGCGAGACCCTCGGCGACGAAGACGAAGAACGCATCGTCTACGTCGTCCCACATCTACGTTCAGGACGCTCCTCGTCCGTCTCTGAATCTGACTCCGTGCCGCCCCACGCGCCAAGCTTCCCAAGACATCCATGGTAACAGGCTGCAGGGCTTTTGGCCGCCTGGCATCGATCCACGCGTGCGGGTCTCGAAGGTAAGGCAAGGGAAGACCACTAGCTCTCCCTTGTCTCGTTCTCCCTTGTCTCGTTTATCCTCGGGTCCACCAATTCATTTCCACCCCCGTCTCCACGTCTACTCCCTCGTCTGCGTATCCCGTCGCACTTGAACGTAGCGTTGAGAGCGCGCAAGAAAGAGGTGTGGCTCCAGCGACATTTCCGGGGCTGAGGAAATGGTTGCACAACAGTGATTATGACCAAGTGACTTGCGCTACAGATTCCAGAACTCGCGAGCGCTACTTCCAGGAGGTGAATGCCAATCCGGAATTAGGTCGGCCCACTATCTCATGGAAATCGTCTCAATGCCTTGGACTCTGAATACGACTTTGTCACTCGTGGTCAGATGGATCCCTGGCCGCACAGGGATACCATGCAACGAGGAGGTGGACGACACGGCCAAGAAACCGGCACTACATGGACGCTGAGGGGGAAGCACCGGCACTCTAGAACATTCCCAGGGAGCAACGTCGCCGCAAAACAGTCTCCAGATGTGGCTGGTTGAACCATGCGCCGAATCCACCCATCATATCGAAAACTTCCTGCTGGGAGGGGACGCTTGTGTTTCAACTACCGAGGTGTTCACGGACTCCCAAAATTCCCGCCGCGCCCTTTCTTTCCTCCACGTCACACATGTAAATCCCACGTGCCTGGAGAGCGGAGAGACGCGGACGTGATTCTGAAACGTTTTTCCACTCCGGTTAACTGATGGTGCATGCGTCGTTCGCTATCCGGGTTGGAACGGTACGGACATCTCAATGCAGATAAACCACTTGCGCGTTTAAACCAAGGAATCATATGATATAAAGCTCATTTGAACCACATGAGCATGGCATCTGTCGTACCCACCCTTTGAGCGTCTCCTGCAAAACAGTTCTATCAGGTTGCGGTCATGGGGATTGAAGTCCTTGGTGTTTGCCTTTTTGGTTTGGCATTGTACCTTGTTGGCCGACTTGTCTGGACGAAGAAGACTCCGCTCCCGCCTGGACCTTTTGGGTGGCCACTCATTGGAAACCTGTTCGACGTTCCCATGCATGCTCCGTATAAAACTTTGGGGGCTATGAGCGGAAAATATGGCAAGTGGATATACGCTTCACACAAAATACATACGTCGCTCATTCTACGCCAGGCCCTATCATATCCCTCAACCTGATTGGAATGCAATATGTCGTTCTCAACTCCCCCAAGGTGGCCACAGACCTGCTCAAGGAGAAGAGTGTCATCACGTCCAACAGGCCACACTTTACGATGGGCTGTGACCTCGTCGGTTGGAGGAATGTAATGATTTTTCTACAATATGGTGAGACGTACCGGAAACATCGCAAGTTTTTTCATCGGCAGATCGGCTCCAAGAGTAGCTTAGAGGCGTTCTACCCTGCCGAAGAAGCAGAAGCGAAACAATTTCTACGCAATGTATTGAAGAACCCTGATGATCTGATCTCACATTGTTACAGGTGTGATACTGATTGTCCTCCAGATCATCGTGCTAATGTGCCATATTTTGTGCAGAGCGGCCGGCGCGGTGATCTTAAAGATCTCGCATGGTTATACCGTCAGGAAAAATGGTGATCCGCTCGTGGAGATGGCTAACAAAGTCATGGATAATTTATCCGTCGTCGCGACGCCGGGACGGTTTCTAGTCGACATGCTTCCGATCTGTACGTTTTATGAGTCTCTTCGATCCATTTCGATTGCTTGAAGGGCTTGGCTAGTGCGATATTTGCCTGAATGGTTCCCTGGAGGCGGTTTCCACACAGATGCAAGACGATGGCGAAACATGCTGAGCGAGGCAGCGCGCACGCCATACGAGTTCGTGTTGGAGCACCTGGTATTTTCCCTTTTCGCATTTGTGGTGCTTGTACGCCGACACAGGATCAGGCAAAGGGCGATGCTGTGCCATCATTTATGTCACGGGCGCTTCAGGAAGGTGTCACTCCTGAGGAAGAAGAGATCTTGAAGTGGGCTTCCTTTGTCATGTACCTGGGTATGGTTTCGGGATATGGCTCTCGAGACGGTTGAACTCACATTAATTATGACTCTATGATTTATCAGGTGGATCAGACACCGTGAGTTGGATTTTTTCATCGACAAGAGAATCACACTGAATAACGCGGTAACAGACACCGTCTACATTATCTGCATTTTTCCTCGCCATGACAATATACCCAGAGGTTCTGAAAAAAGCGCAGGCGGAGGTGGATGCTGTCGTCGGGCACGAGAGACTTCCAACCTTTGAGGATCGCGATGCGCTTCCGTACGTAAATGCGATCTGTATGGAACTTCTTCGGTGGAACGTGGTGGCCTCATTCGGTACGTACCTTCGCGGATGTGCGTTCCCGGTCTGACCGGAGTGTGTGGCGCTAGCGATCCATGTCGCCACACAGGATATCATTTACGACGGATATTTAATCCCCAAAGGGACATTTCTTTTCGCGAACATGTGGTTCGTGGCTTGTGGAAAGTGACGTCGATTTGGAATCTCATCCACACGACACATTTGGTGTAGGTTTATATTATCCGACCCAGAGATATATCCAGATCCGGATGTGTTCAACCCGGAGAGATTCCTTGGAGAGGATCAGCAGCTCGACCCACGTGAAGTATGTTTCGGGTGGGGAAGGCGGTCGTGTCCGGGTGCGCACCTGGCAGAGTTGACAATCTTTACATTTGTTGCGATGGCGCTGTCGACATTGAATGTGTCGAGATGTGTCGAGAATGGTGTAGAGTGCGTGCCGAGGTATGACGCCGAGGAGGGGGTCATACGGTGAGTTTATTACGTTTCTCTGGAGTAGATTTGCTAATCAGCGGATTGGCAGTCGTGTCAAGCCGTTCAAGTGTAGGATCGTACGGCGATCGAAGAAGGCGGAGGAGCTCCTTCAAACTTGATCTGCTTGGTCGACAGAGTTTGGAATAATGGTAGTCCCGATTCCAACGGTAGAGAAGGTTTCCCTTAACAGCAATTCCTGTGACCGTAGATTTGATTTCTCTGCAAATCGTAAAATTTTCAAGTATGAAACTATGACCGGAGCCTCGAGTGGTACTACATCATACTGTAAGCAGAATGCGAGATATCCAGTTACATCGATCGCGTTATGGGTATAGAACAAACGACATCTCGCCGTTGTCAATTGAACACAGCTACATGTAACCTCGGTCCTCTTGTTAGGTATGGTCCCTGACCAAATTCAACCATCCTGAGGGGCTAGAGATACAGCCAATGGCAACTGGACACCGCGGTCAAGTTCCCCGTCGACCATCGGGACCATGACTAGTGCCAACTGCCGGAGAACCCGTTCGCCTTTGTCTGTCATCGTGAACTCAAACTTGCCTACAAGTTCCAACAGGAATGCTTGCATCTCGATGACGCTACAATTTGCCATCAATGATTATCTTTGTTATGTAACAAAGAATGGAACCGCACGCAAAGCGCCATCCCAAGCATGCCCGAGTCCCACTGAGGAAGGACAATCTGATTATCGAAAGTATGTTGGTGAATATGTCCCGAAATATGGTGCGATAAGGCCCACAAGTTCGAGTATACGCCAATGCCATTTGATTTCTTTTCACCCAACGTGCCGTCCAACCAGCGATCGGGGTTGAACTCATGCGCGTCCTCTCCCCACAGGTCTTTGTCACTGTGATATCACGTCCAGTGACCCATCTAAAATGCGTTTATGTGACTGTAGAACGTACCGATTGTATGCAGAAATAGATATTACAATGTGAGTGCCTTTGGGAACAAGCACTTCATTGATCATATGTCCATCTTCCGTGAGAATTGGCTTGGAAAGTGGAAGGACGTCATCCTGACAAGCGATTCGCTGGACGTGAGGTGCCGTCGAGTGGAAGCGTAATCCTTCCTGCGTTAGACAGGGATAGACGAGGTGAATTAAAGCGGCGGATGTCGACGGCACAGTTACCTTGACCACTGCGTTGAAGTAAGGCATAGCATCCAAATCTGCTGCTGTGAGCTGTGGATCGCCGCGCGCTTGGATGGTGGCTTCGGTCTGCCTTATCTCATCTCGTATTCGGGATTGAATTTTAGTGTTCCGCGCAAGCTCCAGTAAGATCCAGGCAATAGAGTTTGCGGTAGTTTCATGTCCTGCAGTTAGGAGCGTACTGTACGCAACATATTCATGATCTCGGATGACGAGAGAAGGGTGAGAATCCTCCATAACACCCACCGTATCTGCGCTAACAACTCTTCTTCAGTCAATTTGTTCTTCGCATCTGAATCCATGTTGGCCTTGACTGCGAGATGGTCAGTAACGCTGACCGGTAATGAGTAACTAAGGGTAACACACCGAGTAGGGTGAAGACATCCCGACTACCCTTTCCTTGTAACAGGGCGTCTGCCTTCTCCCGTAATAATTCTTTTACAACATCGGTGGCGACACTTCTTCCACGACGCGCGCGTGCAAGCCGAGGATTTGAACCATAATCGGTAATCCATTCGAGTATCCACGTAGGAACGTGCTTTGAAGCCCCTTGTATGAAAATTTGCTTTGCTGGAGGCAGGCCGAAAATGGCGCCACTGGGATGAACTTGGGGTGAGCTTACGCGACCACCCGAGTTAAAACTAACAAGAAAACTCACAGATAATTTTCGTACATCTGTCCGAGGGGATGCGAACTGTCTCGGATGGTATCGAATTGGATGTCAAATGCGGCTATCAAGATGATGTGCGACCCAGACTTGTCCTTGAGGGGGGAAAATCATACCCTGACCGATTGCATCTAATGTTCCACGCGAGAGCCAAGTACGAACATCGAGGACGATGCTCTGACCATTACTGTTCCCAATGGCTTCCAACCACTGTATACTGAGAGATTCAGCGCATCCCTTGAAAATTGGCAAGAGTGCCCTGGACTCTCTCAGCCCAAATCCGGGAAGCATGACCTTCCTCTGTCGTTTATGGGTTTCACCTATCATGTGGTTACTCCAAATGAAAATTTGAATGGATGCAAACTACCGTCAGCCCAGACAATCCCCTTCCCATTTAACATTCGTGAAATAACACGGAGATTGGGTAGCTTCGAATAATTGTATGCCGACGTGTTCAACATCTTCTGCAGAGCTTTCGGGTCTGTGACTAGGAGGTGATCCTCCTGAGGTGCATTGAGATATAGTTTGGCGGGGTACTAGTGTGAAATAGCAGAATGAGTGGACTTACTCCGAAGACACCCTTGAATCGAACGACGTTGCCATATAGACTGTGCCAAGTGAAGTCTGCTTCACCAACTGGTCGTTGGAATAGCTCGAGCAGATTTCCTAAACGGTGTCAAGGACTCTGTAACGGGCAGGTACAGAGAAAGGACGCTACCGAAGATGAACGACGGTGACTTGGGGCCACGGATCATAGACAAAGACGGACGGGTGAAACGCTGGAACAATACATACACAGCGTAAATCAGAGCGAGCAGCACCACAGCTATAGAAGAAGAGATCATAGTCGAGAGAAAATACCATGGATTTGGAGCATGTTTCAAGGGGTGCCTTTAGCTTATGAATGGCTCCAATCGCGGCAACAATACTGGAGTCTGATGAAGTTGCTTCGCATCTTTCATTCCGCTCCGCTCCGCATCGTATCGTATCATATCGTGTCGAGTCCCCTCGTTCGGTGTTGGCAAATTTAATGTATAATTGGCCGAAGTCAGCTGGTTTGCCAGTCACTAATCTCGATCGGAGAAGTTGATGTAGAAGTCGTCCTGGCAGCAGACCAATAATGTTCTTCGTCCTCGGTTGGTCTCCCGCCGATCAGTAATTTTTAGAAAAGCCTAATTTGTCTAGGACAGTGCTTTACATATTAGTCCGGACTACCAGTGCTCATCCCACTGGCCAGCACTGTGGCCAGTGCGACCCAAGGCTGATCCCCGACTCCCACGAAGTGGAGGAGGGTTCTTGCATGCCAGCATTTTTTCCCATCACCAAACGGACGTGTCGCGTGTGAATCTTTCACTGTAACAGGTACAGTCGAGAATTCAGGAACGGCGTGTTTGTTCCTTGTTTGTTTGTTTGTTTGCTCGCTTTCCTTCCCTCTTTTTCTCATCTTCATGTAAGTGTTGGCTCCAAAATTTACTGTGAATAAGATTTGTAACAGTGGTTAGCCATTTGCTATGTTCAAATTGACAAGAGCCATAGTATGTTCTGAACCTCACCTCCTTGATGAGGTGCTACTCCCTCCCTTTAAACCACATAACACCAATGATTATCCCATCCACAATGATCCAATTTATTTTCTGCTCTCACATCCTGCATGTTATGATTCTGTTGAACATTTGTGCACATGGCTAAAACTTGTCAGTTGTCAAGGTTGCCGCTTACTTCACCAGTGCACACTATACTCATTGTCAGCTGTTGCAAGTGTTCATCAATGGGCAGTTAGGCTGCACATGACCTGGACACTACTAATTTGATTGATGGATGGAAGTGTCTAGTACCTTGTTGGTTCTTCTGTGCCTACACTATACAAGGAAAATATAAATACTTAGCTGGCTGATGTACATACTTGCAAACACAGCCTCATCTCTTGTTGCTGCCAAGGGGTGGACAAAAAATATACACATTTCTCGTTGAAATCCTATTTCTTGGTAAATGTTGTTTGCAAGCAAAATAGGTACAAGAATTGCTATTTCTTGAGCCTCGGGTCTGTCTGCTATAATATTTGCGTGAAATCTGGCTTATTGGAGTCGGGGATTGGCAGCTCCGCGCGCCGTTACGATGGTTGTTTGTTCAGGTAAACAAAATCCACATTAGCGAGTCAGTGATAACTCACGACTCTCTGCTGACCGACAAATAGTGACCCAAGCCCGAGGCAATACGTCGCACCAACACCCGAGTGCATGCTCAAGACACGAAAACCACCTGCGAACACAGGTGAAACCATCAATACAGCTCTCACGCGAAACTGCCGGAATGCACAAAAAGTAGGTTTCGTCAAGCAAACCTGGGTTATTTCCGACCTCTGTGCTCAGTGCGTAGGCACCCCCCGCATTCCAGATATAGGAACACCGTCCCTGAGATCGTATCACGCCGGAAATGTCAAATCTTGACCAACCTCTTGAGGATGGTTGCCCATGCTGCCCGACACCGGATGTCTCCACGGCCCTGATGATGCTTGCTTTGAGTTGCTTTCATCGTCATTCGGCGGCTGCATAAGTATCGGAAGTCCTCAACCTCAAATAATCCTCATTATTTTCACCCTTCACCCATCTCTCCTAATTCCCAACGCACTTCACAAGATGAAGTCGTTTCGCATCCTGACAGCGCTTGCAGGCGCTGGGATGGTTATGTCCCAAGCTAGTCCGACCCCACAGTCTTTCGCGGCATCCACCTTCGATGTAGTCATCGTCGGAGGCGGAACCGCAGGTCTTGTGCTCGCAAACAGACTGTCCGCCCAACAACTCCGTGTCGGTGTCATCGATGCAGGTTCATACAACGAGTCTGGTGATCCCGTCATTGATATCCCATATGCCCCCAGCATCTACCTCCAGAATCCAAATGCTACCTCGATTGGCAACCCAAAGTACGATTGGGGGTTTGTGAGTGTCCCTCAGCCGGCGTTAGGCGGTCGCGCCATCCATTACCCGCGGTTCGTTCGAATTCTCTCCGCTCTGATTTCGCCCGTTGACGACGTACTGCAGTGGAAAAGTCCTGGGTGGCTCGTCTGCCCTCAATTCTATGGTATGGCAACGTGGCTATAGCACGGACTACGACGCGTGGTCCATGGTGTTTGGAAATGAAGGCTGGGATTTCGGTTCACTTCTCCCATATTTCGAGCGCGTGGAAAACTGGACTTCTCCCAGTTATGGCGCACAGTACATTCCCGGAACGACATCCGCCGACTTTGAAGCCCTGGCTTCCGTGCAAGGGAACCAGGGGCTGATTCAAGCTCGTTATGACACATATCTCTTCCCCCTCGACACACTTTTTGGTCAAACTACTGCAAGCCTGGGTTACCCGCTGAATTCTAACCCTGACGATGGAGACACTGCCTACATTCCTCTCGCTGGGTCCGACAGCTCCGTCGACATTTCCACTGGAAAGCGCAGTTATGCTGCCCCAGCATATTACAACTCGACGGTAATGGCGAGACAGAACCTTTGGGTGTTGACGGGGGCCCTTGCCAGTCGAATTATCTGGGACAATTCGACTCTCGGAAGTGGAAATATCACAGCCACAGGAGTAGAGTATATCGTTAACGGCACGACCTATGTCGTGAGTGCGACACGGGAAGTCATACTCTCTGCAGGTACGTGTCATGTCAGTGATTGGGATCACGCGACTGAGTGGAAGCACTTACCAGGAAGTTTGAAAACACCCCAGGTTCTTGAGCTTTCCGGTATCGGAAATGCGACGATTTTGCAAAACGCAGGGGTGTCTGTGGTACTGGACTTCCCACAAGTCGGAGAGAACCTGCAAGATCAGCCTGTGATCGCAATGGAGTACGTCGCCGACGAAGGTACATTGACCGCCGGTAAGAAACCTGTTCGATGAGATCATTCTTCGTTTAACATTTGGCCATAGATTGGCTCACGTGGAACCAAACATACTTTAATGAGCAGAAGGAACTCTAGTTAGTTTTCTTGCATTATGTATCCTTGGGCTACTAACTGACATGGGTTCAGTGATACTGCCCATACTGGCGCGTTCTCGTGGACCCCGAGTATCAGTGGCCCCTGGCCGCTTCCCAACGTCGTGTCTACGGCTAATTACACAACCCTGCGTGCCAATCTGAACAATGTCCTTAGTAACATGACA
>JBBPQD010000600.1:0-10263 GCA_038092355.1 Caloboletus inedulis
GTGCGAATTTGTGAGATTCCAATAGTTGATCTGCGTCTCTAATACGGCTGACGCCTGGAGCTGAATTGCTCATGTCAACTTTACGAGTCTGATCTTGCCGTGAAAGTCTCACCCCCGATGACCAATCCTTAGCCATCAGGATAAAGGGCTTCACATTGAATTGAAGCATAGGCTGTTCGTGCAGATCTCCGATCAAAACCAATCTAAATCCATCGATGGTCCCTTTCATCTGTGAAGCCGTCGTCATGTACCCTTGCCAAGTGAGTGTGCTGCTAGGTTCATACCTGTTCCTTCGACATGACAATATGCGCTTTCGCAGGCGTTCGTCGCGCAGCCACCACGGATGAGGCAGACCGGATAGTTTGAGTTTGCACGTTCGAAGGCTGTTTTCCGTCGAGCAAGGTATCCCCATGCGATCTAGCGTACAGCTCAACGGCCTTTGTGGCGATCGCAGTGATAAGCATGATATCACGGTATGATGCCCGAAAGACTATTCCCGTTGATGAACTTTCCATTGATACGTGTTGTTCTGGTTGAGAGGCCCGGGTGTCGAGGGAAAACGTCAGGTCAACATCGTCCAAAAAGCGCACGGTGTCCGAATCTGCTCCCATCCGTATCAGCGACATCCCAAGCCGGCTGACGTTCAATGCCATGACACCCTACACTCAGTCAGCATCTCACCCGTGACTACTTGGAGCGATGCTGACCTGCTGTGATATTAAGATTTGATTTATACGAAGTCTAATGGCTTGGGAACAGGAGTCAGTATCGTTTTCGAGCACACTGATGGAAACATCGTGAAGCTCGAGGCGTAAGGCAGTGGTAGCGAGCGTCGAAGGTTCCCTTCTGGGTTCTCTTTCGTCGGTTTTGTCAGAGACCTTCGGACTTGGAGGGCCGCTGGTGAAGAATGACAGAAGGGAGAAAATGGGCTCCACGGAAAAGATGATGTAAGGAGCATCGACCGTCATGATTACAAGAGTAGAGGTACCAGACGAAGTATAAAGGACCATGAACTGGTTCCGTTCATGATCAGCAGCGGGAACGATTTCCCTGAATTTGGATCCCCCAGATCGGGTGTTGCTCATGGTGAATGATCGTAAGACCAACTGGGCTTCAGAAGCCCCGTCAGACATTGATTTGGAACGGAGGCTGACGTCATTTAGAGCAAATCGTGCAATCCCATGGTCTCTAAGAGATGCCTCGGTGGTTGCCTCCCTGTCATACAAGTGCAGTCTGACAGCAGCTATAGATGCCACCAGGTCAGTAGTAGTCCAGGGCCGGCCTCCATTGAGAGTAGATGATACACGGATCTCAGGTTCTAGATCGACAAGGGACATTTGCACCTCTGGGGTAGTGGACAAAGGGTTGCCGAGACTTGAGGCGGATGTTACAGCAGAATCAGCCTGGGCACTGCCTTCAGGAGCACCGGCAAGTACTCGCGGTATTGACTGAGACAGTCCGACGAGAATCTCGTATTGGATTTGAGTGAGGTAGAGCTTTATGTCGGATATTTTGATGGCAATCTGTCATCACGGGTGAGTAACGTCTACCTTATAGAAGTCTGAGGCTTACTTGAGTATCCGGAGTGTCGTCATCTTGAAAGCGATCGATGTTTGCACGTTGGTAAATGTCTCCAATGATATTGATGTCATCGACAATCTTGAGCGTGGACAAATTGCCATCGTAATATAAGTCTGACACAAGCTGCAGGCCACTGAGACTCGCTGATATCCGGCTGGTATTCCCGTCAAAGGAGTTGCTTGCAAAGACCTCACCGAGACGCATTGTTACAATATCAGGAAGGCGTGCAGGATCGGAGGGAAAGACGACGATGGGAGTCTTCACGGATACCTCGAATTGCATACGTTCGATTTCAGAGGCTCTCTGTACAGCCGCATCGCGAGCTGTATCATACAGGATCTTGAGCTTCGCGAGTTTTGTGATAAACAGGTACATGTCGTGAAATGGCTGCTCAAGGAAGTGAACTTTGAGCGAGCCCGCGGCCAAGTGAATAGCTGATTTGATGCCAGTGTAACCTTCATCCTCGGGGTCATAGGTCTGGTATCTGAACTCGGCAAAGTTGCTGCCTTCGATGGACAAAATTTGCTTAAACTCCTCCCGGCAAACATCCACGGAGCGATCATCGCTCAGGGCTAGACTCCCCAGACGACCAGTGATAAGCATAGTATTCGATCCCAAAACCATGAGAACAGAAGCCGTTGATAGTGAGAGAGTCGCCAAGCTAGCGAAGTCGTTGATCAATACAACTGGTTATCGTAGTAAGCAGAAGCTTTACAACTACATTGACCATTACTCACCTTGTATGCTGTCTAACTTTACGGAAATGCGGGTAATGCTGGTGGATCGAGGCTGTATCCCTGTGACGCCCACAGGTTCCAAGTTTTCAACGGTCGCTGAAGTTCCTTGCGGAACGAACGTAGTGATAAGGAAGTCATAGAGGGAAATGACAGGCTCCGGTGCGGCATTGAAAATGAATGTGGATAGCCGGACATCGACACTCTGCTCAATGTTGTCGTAAACTGTGGAAAACTCGGGAGAATTTCTCTGAACGCGCAGATACGAGACTGAGAGAAGGTCCTTGTCACCACCGCCATCCGTGCAATCTGATGAAATGAGTCGAATCGGATCCTCGTCGACCTGTACAATATTCATAATCAAAGCTCTTCGCGAATCGTCAACTAGAAGTTAGGCTGATCATGCTCAAGCTCACCTGAGATTGACATCCACAGTCAAATTGTATTTAAGGAGCACTAAACCAAGCCGAAAGTGTTGGAGAGTGACATGGCCAAGTGACTTCTCGCCCCCATCTGGACCTGACCGTGAAATCGACGCACGTAAATCGTCGACCGCGAAGTCGAAGTCGAAGATGTGCTGCCGGAGTTCCGGATTCTGTTGCACATGTCAGTGAGGCTCAGGCAGTAAACGACGATATCTACTACCACTGAGGTCCCGTCGCTTGCTTCGAAGAATATATCGTCACGATTAGTAGAGGTATGTTCAGTTTCGGATTGGTTCTCATCGACGTTGTATTCCGGTCCCGTGGGCGAGAATAATCCCGCAGACAAAGGCAAGACCACGGATTCCGTATCGATGTACGGTGGTGACAACTTTGATTTGGATCTCTTCTCCGATTCCTCGCCAAATTGAGGAATGGTAACATCAATCAACCGCATGAGTGTCCTATACTTCGCGTCAGACAGATTGACATGCAAACTTGGCAGTTTCCCCGAGACTTTGAATCGGGCAAGGTTGAGAGCACTTGGAACAATTGAGTTATGTACTTGAAGATCGATGTTAGTACGCTCCAGTAGGTGGAGGTGATCGCCACTTTTCGATGTCAGGGCGTCGCGACACGCTTGTAAGTTAGTGCCTATGATAAACTGCGGTCGATCAGCACAAGAATCCGTAGTCCACGAAAGCTAATCACCTGCGCTGCTTCGAGCTTGAGCATCACCTTGTCATACATGAGCGATTCCAAGCGCCTATAGTCTCCTTCGTTATATTGCTGATTCTTTTTTGCTTGTAGCTCGCGCATAGCATCTTTATCGGCGAGATCGCTCTCCACAGCAATATGCCCTGCGTCAATGATCAGATGACCACCGTCAAAGGAAGTAATGCTGGTGGAAGGTCAGGTCACATAGAAAAAGTGTCAATGAGAACGCTTACTCCTCCGGAATAATGATGACAGGTGCATTCATGTCTACTTGCAAATCAATCGTCTTGTGGGATTGCAGTGCATATTCCAAACCGGCCCGAGTTTCCTTTCGCAAACCCTCCAGTGTCTGACTGGCAACGTTCTGCAATACATTCAGCCCGCGAGAGAGGGTATACATCCCTTTACTCACGAGCAACGCTTCAACTGACTCTAATTGACTCTCGGGGGGTCTTAAGAATTTGGCAACTGCTTCAACATACCCTCGGTGATAGATGATCTCCATGTGGCGCATGCGAGCTGTAAGAGCAGTGTCTGCTCGTCGATCAAGTGGATTACTCTCAAGTTTGATGTAAAAGAAAGGCTCGTCGGACTCCGCATGCTTCCCCGGTCTGGCCTGCTTGACTATAGGATTCTTGACTTGCACAATTTGAGGATGAAGGGTATTCTTGGTGGTCCCGTCGAACACACTCAATCCTCCAAGAGAGACCGATGCTTCGAAATTGTCCGGTCTTTGAATGAAGTCAGCACAAAATGATTCAAAAACCATAGATATAACATCCGCGGCCGCTCCTCTTGGATGACTCTTCAATGCAAAAGATCCTTTTCTTAGCCCAGCTGCAACTCGCAGCTTTACGGCATCCTGCGGTGTTTCAAAAGAAGCCGCGATGGCAGATTTTTCGTCCAAGTCGAGAATGTCATACAACTGCCTTCGTTGCTCCTCAGTCATTGGACCGCCGAAAGCTGCATCCTCATTTGGAACATCGGAGACTGCAGAGCTCCATAACCAAGATGACCAGCTGCGTGCTTGTTGTTTCTGAGCGCGTTCTTCCTCGAGTTTTCTGCGTTGTGCGATATCCTTTCGTAGACGAGACCGCGCGATGGACCTGTAGAAGCGGATGTCTTCATATGTAAGTTTGCATTCCAAGGTTGCGATTGAGGTAGCTTCCTATTCCCAAATCATTGAACACGGAAAACCCGTCCGTCGAAAGAATTTACGCACATGTTCTCGAAGAGTTTGCATGAGTTTTCTTCCAAAAAGCTCCACATATTTGTTTCGATCGTCACGACGTTCCGCAAAGTAGGCCCACGTCCATTTGCGCCGTTGTTCATGCACGCTGTTTAAAATGGCTGAACCAGCGAATTGCAGACGAGCTCTTGCGCGGTTTCTCGCCAAGTCTTCATCGCTTGGTCGGAATTTGCGGTACTGGAGACTTCAGTAGTCTGCGGTGTGATATCCACATTCGAACTTACCTGATGCTGACGGATATAAAAATGGTACATGTCCACAAGAGATATGACGTCTCGGTATTGGTTGTCATCCAAAGCTACGCCGATCTCCTCAAAACGTAGGTGTACATCGAAGTGGGGTGTTTTGTCGTCCACTTTGTGGTTCACGACAATCTCCAGGAACTTGGTAAGACCATACTCCATGAGAGACAGTACATTACTTACTCTGCCTTCCCCCGACACGGGACTAAGGATGAACTGGTGAGAGGAATTTTGGTCATTAAGGGATATCTGCCATAAATGTTAGTTAGAACGGTAAATGTGGATAATAGCATACCATATCCATAAACTTGCTCTTGGCTTCGTAGGATGACAAGCCAGCCATGCTAAGAGAATCCGTATCAAAGTAGATGGCTAGGGATAGCAGGCTCGACAACTAGGTCGCGATGAGTGACACTGTGAAGCTTTTAAGAGCTGCCTACTTTGTGAATTGCGCCAGCGGTACTTTCGATGAATGCTGGCTCCCAATGTTCATTGACCGAGCGGATGGTGAAGCACGCGAGTGTGATTCCCGCAGCGAAAGGATGCTACGAGCAATGATATGAAGCAAGGATAGTTGATCGAAGGATCATACTTACACCTGGAACGCTCAGCTTGTCTTCGTATCTTACGTGTATGTTCTTGACTGTCACTTGCAAATTATTGATTATCTTGGCAGTTAAAGAAGCCCAGAGACCCTGCGACTGAGAGGAAGTATCTGCTGAGCCATATTAGACTCATATGAAGAACTATCGATGTTGAGCCGAGAAGGGACACACCCGATGAAATCTCTGCCTGCCCGGGCATGTGTAACAACTCGGCATTCTTGAGGCGCTCTTGCTTAGTGGCTTGAGTTCTGCGTTCCTCCTCTTCGGGATCGATGTTAGTCTGCGAAGAAGGTACTACAAGGAGGTAGACGTCTTCGATGAGTATTTCCACTGGCTGGTTACCGAGATTCATCCAATGGAGGGACAGCGTGAATGTCCCGAGAAATCCTGTTGACCGAATCTTAACGAGTGTGAGAGAATAAGGTGTGTACCGACCTTCGAGCACGTCGACGGGAAGTCTGAACTTGTCAAGAACACCTCTTTTGAGGCGTAGATTCCGCAACGTCAGCTGACCTAGAGGTGACACGACGTTTGTGGGAGTAGAAGCAAATAGAGTGCGTATATTAACCTTGTCCTATTCCATAATTGACCTGGTTCATATCGAGGTTCTCGACATATGGGGCGAGAATTCTGTTGAACAACTACGTGGATCGATGTTAGACTGTAAGTTTGGGTGGGTGATGTTGGAGGTGATACGGACGATGTTCAAGACTTCTTTTCCGGGGTCCAACCACCACATTGTGGCGAGACAATATTCCTATGTGTTTGTTCTGCCGAGTGGTCGTCGTCGTCGTCGTCGTCGGTGAAGGTGTCGCTCGACTGGGTCACACAGCAAGCGAATAGGGCATGGACAAACAAGGAAACCGCAGCGTCGTCATCTCACGTGACTCTATCCGCGCGCCCGACGACCCGACTTTTCATGGGCGCCGAGCGCCGTTCCTCATTTCTGCTGGGAATTTCTCACCGGCCGTCACGTAAATGTATAAGTGTGTCACATAATATGGTCACACACTAGTCCTGTGTCACGGTTGCTAACTTTCCGCGCCTTCAATTTTATTCTTCACTTGTTCCTCTACCGTCATGCCCCCCCTCGCCGACTTCCTCCTCACCATCTTGCCTACCGACGTTCTCCCTTACCATCTCTCCCATTATGTCCCAGGCAAGACCCCCATTTCAACTCTACCTGTCGTGTCCGCGATCCTCGCGTCCTACCTCGCCATCATTTTCGGCATTCAGGAAGTCATGAGGGAACGCCCTCCACAAAAACTCAACACTCTCTTCCGCATTCACAACGCTTTCTTGACATTGGGAAGTGGTCTCCTTCTCGCCCTGATGCTCGAAGAGGTAGCATCAATATGGGTCAAGTCGGGCATGTACGATACCATGTGTAATGAAACATCATGGACACCAGTGGGTTCTTTCCAGTCCGCCTTGTTCCTCATCCATCTTAGCCGACCACTTCAGAGACTCGAATTTTACTACATGATTAATTACTACTTCAAATTTATCGAGCTTTTCGACACTATCTTTTTGGCACTGAAGAAGAAGCCCTTGGGTATGTACTCCCGTCCTTATTTCGGCAGTCCTCCTTGACAGTGTCCACGATTAGCTTTCCTGCATGTCTTCCATCACTCTGCAACGGCTTTGTTATGTTTCACACAACTAAATGGCAAGACGAGTGTTGTAAGTCTCAACCTGTCACTGGTCTGTCTCGCCCCAATGTTCCATATCAGTCGTGGGTTGTTATTTCCTTGAATCTCTTGGTCCATGTCATTATGTGTGAGTGTCTGAGTGGATTATTGGACGGTTGCTCAATTGGCCGCAGATTATTACTATTATGTGACGGCCAGTGGTGGCAGGATTTGGGTATGTTCGTTGCTATCACACTTCGCGTTTGTCTCACCTAGGTCTTAAGTGGAAGAAATACCTGACAACTATGCAAATTACGCAGTTCGTCATCGATCTTTTCATTGTCTACTTTGGCAGTACGTGTGGGGTGACTGTCCAGAGGTTTGAAAGACGCTGACACCTAGTATAGCCTACCAGCACTTCGCGCATTCCCGTTTCCATCATCTCCCTCATATCGCGAACTGCGCCGGAACGGAGACCGCTGCGTTGTTTGGATGCGGGCTGCTTTCAAGCTATCTCGTGCTCTTTATCAACTTTTACATTCAGACATATCAGAAACCTGCAAAAGGCAAGAAGCCCATTGTGAATGGCAACGGACATGCCAACCTGACAGGGTATGATTGTGTTTGTGGTTTAAAGCGTCGTCTCACGCATGACGCACATTGCAGGCTTAAACAAGAGTAGGGTAATTCGGGCTGTGTGAACGCCATCTTCAGGCTTGGTACAGGAAACACTCGTTTAATATGCTGCTGTTTTGCATCACTGCAATGCGTCACTTGAGGGTTTACAGTCTACGTCCGGTCGTATCATGTTGTCATCAAGTTACCCTCCCTGATTGCGTTCTATCTTTTTTGCGATCGAGGCTATTTTGTGCATATTGGCGCTATCGCACTAGATCTTTTTGGAGTTGCTTTCTTTTCTGTTGATAGTACAGTTGTGCGAGGTGTTGTTGTGGTGCTGGACTGAGGTTGTAGTAGCCATCTTTGCGGAACTGCATCTAGAGAATACCCGAGTTTGAATGCGCGAGATTTGAGTCCCGCGTTCAAGTGGCAGAGTCTGTCCCGCCATGTCGCTCAGCGAGCCCCCCATCTCCAAAGACGCCTCCCTTCGCGAGTTCATCGTCTCTGCCGAGCTCCATGTCTCTTCCCCAGCAGCCCTCGGTCTACGCAAGGTCTGCCCCATCCTCCTCCTTCTACGCTCCACTTTCAACTCTCACCGCTCCCCTAGCCCACAGTTTCGCGCCACAAACTTGCTCGCAGGGACCTCGGTAAATCAGTCGAGGATGTCCCCAAGAAGGTCAAAGGTCCGCAATGCACTCCATGGCCCATGGTACCCGCTAAGCCATGTGCTATAGAGAAATCAAGTTGGATATCACTCGCTCGCTCCCCTCCCGGATCGGACCAGTGGTGGCCAGCGACGTGCAAGTTATCGGACGAAGACGACCGCTGCCTCCTGAATATCTATGTCAACGTATGGCGTCCTCGTCCGTCGTTATCCCCGTTTGACTGACAAGTGCTCAAGGAAACAATTCTATATCAGACAGTGTACTTCCACATGCTCAACCACACCGACATTCGCTACGCTGATCCGTCATTGTTCCTCCGCAAGAATTGTATCGGGATATTCTCTGCCGGGTGCGATTTCATCTCCTCCCCCTTTTCTCTTTTGTTGATCCTAGGAATCCAGTGGGCAACGATGGAGTTCCGGTCCCGGTTCCGAACAGATATATCTTCACTTTGGCGATGCAGATGTTTGCAACACTTGGCTCGTTCTCCTCCGTTCCTATGCCAGGGCCGAGTTATACGGTCAACAGTACATTCCTTCAGATGGCGGACTGTATCGCATGTGGCGGCAAGTCGAGCTCACTGTGATGCAAGGACGGAACCTTGGCAATCAGAAGCCCTTCGTCGACGCCATCGCAAGCTCCCCAATACTCCTAGAAGACTCCAGGATGGAGTCTGACCCCATCGACTTGGATGTGTTCTGTGAAATTCATATAAATGACAACCTTTGCGGTCGAACGACTGTGATAAAGGGTATAGGCTCTCCGGATTGGCACGAAAACTTTTTGTTCGCAGATTTGCCGCGCTTCGAAACTCTAGAAGTCTTGTTATGGAGGGAGAAGCGGCTTGTGAAACCGACGCTCCTCGGTTCTATCCGCATCGCGCTCACCAATTTCCGCAGAAGTGAAGACGTGGAGGGGTGGTTCCCTGTTATACAGTCAAGTGGTATTTTGACTGGTATTCAGGTCGGTGAGATACGCATGAAGCTCAAGGTTGATGAGTGAGTCGTCCATGTAATGTGTCTTTCCAAGTACTGCTCAACATCTGTTCCAGAGAGATCATTCTCCCCCACTCCAGCTACTCTGGTATGCTCACGGTGAGATATGATGCTGTCAACCAGGTCAGCTTGGCCACCCACTGCTCTTTTCCTTTTAGGTACTCGATACACGTAACGTTTTGGAATGGATGAACGACTTCGAGCGCAAGCTCCAACTGCGTACCTTGTCTGAACAACTGATGTTCATCGCCATTGCAAAGGGTGTCCTCGTCGAACATATCACAGAATATGCGGATCGTGAAGTAGACGGCACTCCCAGCTGTAAGACTTATTTCCCATTCTGAAAGTGTCTCTTATGACTGACTTCCCCAGCACACAGTACGTTATTTCGAGGTAATACTATATTTACGAAGACGATGGAACTTGCAATGGCTTTCTACGGGAGGGGTTTTTTGGAGGCAAGCATAGGAAGAATCATCCGTCAAATTTGCTTCGAAAAGATAACTATTGAAGTCGACCCAAATCGCAGCGGCAAAAGTCCCAAGGACGTCGAGCGTGGGGTTGAACAGTTGGTGGAGTGGTGTCAGACAACATGGGACTCCATCTATGCCCATAGAGGTGATTGCCCTCAGTATGTACTTGTTCAAGACGCACCACTTCCTCACTGACGCGGTCGCTGTTCAGTGAAATGCGCAGGTTGTTTGAACACATCCGGAGGCTCGTTGATGATCGGTACAAAAAGAAAGATGGACAGGACACCCAGAACAGGGAGCTACCCTGGCAGAGTGTCTCCGCTTTTTGTTT